>NDXB01001997.1:670-11367 GCA_002631895.1 Agapornis roseicollis
TTGTGGATAGAACACACTCTGTGTGCATGCCACCATGCTGATCCCCATCACAATCAGCAGGCAGGTCCCAAGGGCACCCAAAAGCCATTCAAACCCTTCAGAACCCTCAAATGATGCTGCTGTGCTTGTCACCGGTGCTGCTGTAGCTGCTGTGCTTGTCACCGGGGCTGCTGTAGCTGCTGTGCTCGCCGGCTCTCCCGCCACCGGCTTCCCCGTTCCTGAGTCCAGATCTTCCTCCTCTGCCTTGCTGGGGAATGCTCCGCGTTCTCCTGCATCCTCCTGGGGCTCGGCCTCGTGGCGCTCGGTGGGCGGCTCCCGGGGAAGGCTCTCGGCCGCCGCCGGGCTGGGCTCGGCCGCGGGGTTCGGCTCCTCCGCGGGGCTCGGCTCCTCCGCCCGCTCGGCCGCCGCCGCCTCCCTGTCAGCCTCTGGCCCTGGTCCCGACGCACCTTGGTCCCCGGGGCCGCTCTCCCGGGGCCGCTCCGGCTGCCGGCGGCTCCCGGGGCCGACCCCCCGCATTGCAAGTCATTGCCATAAAGTACAATGGAACAAGAACCTTAGCCCAAGCTCCCCGCCAGATAAACACCAACACAGCAAATACCGGCACCAAATAAGATACAACATTCCGAAACTGTGAGGTCAAGAGACACAACATTAAAGCCAATAAATCAGCATTGTGACGAGCAACCATTAATCCAGTCAGATCTGTCGTTATCTCAACCTTTCGTGCCCCACGTTGGGCGCCAAAAAACTGTCGTGATTTAAACCCAACCAACCACGCAGCTTGTTCACTCACTCAACCCCCCTTCTTACCCAGGACTCCTATTCTGCAAATACAAGTTAGATAATAAAGCATACAAGCCTTTCCCTGAAAGAGTGACATCCAGTTAACATTGAAAATTAACTTCATAATTATTCTCACAAACTTCAAATCAAAATTTGGACAAAAATACAAAACAGCAATACTTGTTCTGATGATGTAGTTAATCAATTTCATTCAAATCCTGGAAATGTCTACCAGTCTTTTATAAGTCTTTTTTAGCAATAACAAAATGAAGTGATGATATCTAGTAAAATCAGAATTATATTATACCATTCTATATGCATATGTAAATCATGGCTCTTGTTTTACTTGACTTTTGATGCTGAATTTGTAATGCTCTTTACTATTCTTGCACTTTTTAAAGATTTGTGCTCTTAAACCTCTTGCTTAGGAAGTGGAAGCACAGTAAGAAAGCAGAAAAAAATTATCTTTATCTCCTTTTCTTCCAGAAAAACTTTCTTAAGAATTTTCTATTATTTTGAAACATCAACATGCCCTTACAAGGTAGGAATATTTGAAACTCACTGGTACTTCTTAGCTTGCCTCTGCTGGAAAGTGTGAAACTAAAGCAATGTCTTCTCCAGGCAGGACAGGTAAGCTTCAACAGACTGCAGGAAAAGTATGGAAATATCTGTTGCTGCTAAGTCATGTGAACTATTAATAATCACGTCCCAGTGCTCTTATTTCTGCTAGGCTGTTATAATACCAAGTTTACAAAGAAGAGGAGTCCTGCTAAGCTACTGTTTTCCAGCCATATGGCCTTTTGAAAAGCTCTTTGCTGCTACAAGCTGTCCTCTTCCTAGCACAAATATAATTACTCTTATGGCATTAGGATCCAAACTACATGGGATACCACTGAAAAAAAGTTTTCGACTGCATCTGCCTGTAAACCCTAGAGAAGTGTTGACGGGGTTATTGATATCACTGTCCTTTTGATGATACTCCTCATCCATGATAAATAATATTTACAAGCCAGGTAATGGAGGATGGGCATTGCTCCTATGAAGCACTCTTCATTTGATCATGTATGAAGCAGAGCTGTTGTTGCTTTCTGAGGAAGCTACTTATTCTGCTTGCTTGACTGGTTGCTATGGTTCAGAGAAAACAGCAGCTGCTCAAGGAGAAGGAGGGGAAACCTCTAACAAAAGGACATGAGAATCATTAGTCTAAAAAATTGATTAATTGTTCAGGTAGTGATAACCTGGGTATATTCTTCCAGCAAAGATGAGAGAGAAAACAGAAGAGATGGGGAAAAATAATGGACAGAAGCATTATTTCATTCCATTCTGATACTAAAATTTACATTACTGATATTATATCTCTCTGAAGCTTAAATGAGTAATAAAAATGTGTCAGTGGAGCAGTTTATCTTTCTATATCCGTAATCCTGTTAGTTATCAAACAAGAGACAAAATTATCATTTCCTGTTTGAGAACTGAGAAAGATGTGTGGTATTTTAGATGTTGCTTTATGGTGACTGTGGGGAAATGCCATTTGTTTCACAGGAAAAAAGGTCTCATAATAATGAATACCTTTAATATTTTCTCTACGTACAGTAATGTGTTTTCAAAATTAGACAATTTAGTTTGCATTTCCCTGCATCAACAAGTTGAAAACCAAATTCACCGTGTATAATTTTACCAAGTTCTAATCAGTCAGTTCTATTGCAAATCAAACATGAGGATGAGTAAGGAAAAAATCCAAAATATTTGAAGCTGTGAGAAGCAGATCATTTTTCCTTGAAGAAAGTGGAGAAGCAGAGCAATAAGGAGGTGTGTGAAAGAAAGGCTGCAGAGGGCATTAGTTCATGATCTCTCCTACATTCTTACAGTGAATCTATTGCATTACTATTTTTACATTAAAATTGCAATGAAAGCTTTCCAATAGTGTCTCAGGGGTTTTAGAAAATATTTTTCAAAGAAATGTGTTCCAAAACCTTTTGAAATTTTTCTCTGCAAAAATTATACTCTCATTTTAGTCATTCAGACAGTTAAAGGCCAGTTATATAGTATTTGATCTTGTAGTTTGGGGTAATACTACAGATGGAATTTCTACCACTTCTCTTGGAAAGATATTTGAAACAAAAAAGAATATGGTGAGCTATCTGTAGTTCTATTCGATTTAAATTCAAACTGAAGAGTAGGTAGTCTATCTATCTATCTATAGAGACTATCTTTGGAATAAATATTTATTCTGTCCCTGGAGCTTTTAAATGCTTAAAGTTTGTTTTTACTTGATAGTTCTTTAACAACATTAAGGTGAAAACATTTTTTTCATATATTTTGCAACCATTTTTAAAAAGCAGTTCTGATGTCATTGTAACCAGTGTCCACTTGTGTAATTTTAGAGAATATTTCTTTTCCTTACCCCTGTTTTTGACTGTTATTGTCTGCTAACTTGTTCCTATACAGTTTGTGCATTCCTGTGGTTGATAAAGTATCCTAGGACCTAGATTCACCCTTTTGTCACCTGTCCTGCAGGTTTCCAGGGAATGACTTATGGGCTTGCCAAATCATGCAGTGGCTTTTACTGTCTGGAAATTTTGTTTTGCCTTCCCTCTCCTCTCCTCCCCTCTCCCTTCCCTCTCCTCTACCTTTCCCTCCCCTTCTTCCCCCCCCCACTCCTTTCCTCTCCCCCTTCCTCTCTTCCCTCCTCTCCTCTAGTCTCTTGTCCCTTCCAACTGTATTAAAGGCATATGGACATGAAGTTTCTTCATAGAACATTCATACTATTATCATAAAATAAGTTGATTTTTTTTCCTAAATAACACATCTAATTTATCTGAATTTTATTAATGAAGTAAATTTTTCTCATTCAACCTGTTGCTGTTATTGGAAATAAAAACAACTGTGAGTTTCGATGTTTGTAAATATTATATTTTTCAGTATATACTAGGTTTGCCTCTTTGCTTTCCAAATAATTAATAAACTTTGATGCTTAAGATCTTGATTTTCAAATTTTTATTTTTGTTTTTTAGTATTCATATCCTACTTATCTTAAAAGTAGCTCAACTTAAAAGTATATTAAAAGTCAGATATCGAAATGTCTTCATATTGGAATGAAAAAGCAGAAAACCTAAACATTACAGTTCTGAAATTTTAGTTGGCATTTTTTCTTTATAATTTTGCTTTAAAACTGCTTTAAAATATTATCTAAATTTGAAAGTGAGGCACCCAGTCATTGCTGCCCAGCATAATGCTCAATACCTTACAAGTCTTTTTTTACAAACAAGTCTGTAATTCTGTCGCCTTGTGTATCATAGTAATTCTGCCAAATAACATGATGTAATGGAAGACTAAGATGATTTGAAAGCTAACATACTTGCAACAAAATTAATCAGTAGTTTAATAACAGCATTGACTTCAGCAGAAAAGAAAAACAACACAGAAAATTAAGATCTATAGTTGTGTTTCTTCCCCTTTGTTTACTCAATCCTTTGATTTTTTTATGTTTTCTCTCCTTTTTGCTTACTCTTCCTTCATTTTCTCATCAGTAGTTGTGTGTTCTTGTGCACATACAGAAGCTTGTAGAAAAAGTCTGAACACATTTGAGGAAGATATTTTTCCTAAAGTGTCTGTCAAAAAAGGAGTTGGGGGTAGGTGAGGCTTGTCCCTTTCTGCATATAGATCTGAACAAATGGGTCCAGCTGCAGCCGTAACATTTGCAAAGTATCATGAAAATTAACAAATCTTTTGTCATTTTTCCAAGGACCCTCTCTGTGCTGTTCTTGTTTCAGTGAAGATCAGATTTCAGTAATAATTTTTCAGTATATAACACTGCATTAGCCAATTAAACTATTTAATTGGATTACCATGATCTCATCCATTCATGTAAAATCTATGACCATTTAAAATCAGAATATTTCTTTTTTAAATGTTTAACTTCAGTTTCAGATCTCCATATTATGTAAGAAAAATAGGATTCACATAACGTAATAGAGTGAAAAAAAGTATATTTCACCTCTCCTTGACTAAAAAATTTCCAATAAGCTTTAGGATTGTCCTGGATTTTTTGTTTTATGTTGATCAGGTAAGCTAAATTCTCTTTTCTGTTTTCCAATTCTCCATAGGGATCATATCCCCTAGGGGGCTGACAAAGAAGATACCACTGATTTTAATGATAATAAAATTAGTTATTAAAAATTCTTGTGTCCTGGAAATGACAAATAAGATTTTAAGCAGTCAGACCAAACTGAGGTGCAATCCTAGTTTTCATTGCTACTGCTCAGTTATCTCCTTTTGTTCTTGTGAGGACAGTTGTATAAAATGTCAAATCAATTGTAGAGAAGCTTTTGGTAATGGAAATTAGCATGCAGAAGGTGACAAAGCTGAATGGGAGATATGCACAAGAGAAACCTCTATTTTACCTTCTAAATGAAACAACTTCTTGAGAAATAATACTTTTCTGAGTGGCTCAGAAATGCTTTAAATGGTTTTCAGATTAACTCAAAGTGTCTACTTCGAGGAGAAAACATTAAAATATATAAGGATACTAGAAATGTTATACCAAGATAAATATCTTTAATCCTCCTTTCTTTCTGTAACAGTGCACGCTGCACTTTTACTGATATCTATAAAATACTGTGTTACTGTGCAGCTATGGAAAAGGGGTTTGGAGAAACAGACCCTGTGAAGAAAAGAACACAATGGATAAGCTAAAACTTGGGTGGTTTAACAAAAGTTGATAATTCACAGGTTTGTAAATGCTAAAGCTGCAACAGAGTAAAAACTCTGGATGGAAGAGCAGTATGATCAAAAATATTGATGACAGAAGAGCAAGGTTGAGCTTCTTAGAGAGAGACATATTAAAATAACTCTCAAAACCAGATCCATAAATCTAACCTCGAAGAGTGCCCTATTTTAATTCAAAGAAAAGTTATTGAATACTTCTATTTTTCCTTCTATTTCTTTGTACCAGATGTGAAGTGTTACTACAGTATGACCATTTACCATCATCACTGGTTAAGAGACAAGAGCCTATATTTTAACACCAGTAAAGACTGCCAAAATGACCTAGGAAATATAAGAGGAATTAAAGATTTCTAAAGTGAAGTCTCTGACTTCAGTGCACTTATAATTAGGCCCTGGTTTTGAAGTCTGCAGAAACTCTGTGTTTGCAGAATTGAAGTGTTACAGAATGCTTGTGCTTTTTTTGGGATTCTGCATCCTTCAGCTGTGCCAGCAGTTTCTGCAAATCTTGCTGGGAGTTTACATGGAAGAAGTTTCTGTAACTACACAATGATCACAATGATTACTAACAGGTAGCATTAAATACACTTTTGATTTTTTGGGGTTTTTTTCATAAAAAGATGTTTGATTCAGATAACCTTACTTAGAGTTGAGAAAGTGATGGAATGTTGGTGAAAAGTAAAAATCAAAATACTCAAAATGAAATACCATTTAATGGTTAAGGAAGACCACCCCTACTTTCTGTCATGCATTAACATTAGGAAATTACCACTGCCAAAGGGAACTTTGAGAGACAACAAGGTTGGTTACTGACTGCTTTTATTCAAGCTATACTTCAGCCACAGAGGTTCCTTAATCTCTTTAGAGATGCTCCTGTACTTTTTTTCAATCTTTAGCAAAATTACTTCAGAAAGACAAATTCATCATCACAGTCCTTTGTCTTTACACTTAACTCAAAAAAAGCCCTATATCATACACAGTAAAAAATAGAGATTTTGAACCACTATTAAATGAATGCACATTTCAAAATATATTGTACAAACACCAAATCAATCCCTAACCATCTTTGTATCTCTTTACAACATCTAACATTTTAGCTGCCAAAAGAAATGCCAAAAGACGTATAAAGCCTTAGAGAGGTTGGCATGCTTGAGAGCCACATAAATTTAAATAATTTTATTATATCCCAAAATAATTGGAAGTGGTATTCAGACCAGTCAAGTGCAACTTCACTGAGCAAAGAAATCGGAGTTAATTGTGAGGGAGTTCTAGGGCAGGAAGGATTATTTTGATTAATCTGTTCCTGAAAATTTTAAAATTTCACTCTGATATTTAATTAAATTCTTAATAAACTGGGAAAGGGAGAGGAAGGAATTTTCTTTCCAGTCCAGGTTTAAGCCATTTTTCAGTGTTCTAGCAAATTCAAATAGGCACGTTCTGTGTAATTAAAATGGAACAAATAGTTTTTAAATGTTAGAAAGCCTAGACAACTATGGGTTTAATTTTTCTCTCCTGCCAAAAGAAGCTACATAGATTTCCTGTACTAAACAAACTGTCCCTAGCTAAGGTGTTTAAGAATGAAAACCAAAAATAATAACAATAACAAAAACTTTTGCCAAATTATTTGCAAACATCTGCAGTCTGATTTGTATTTCAATTCTTCAATAAACTTTGATAAGAAAAAATGCCCAAAAATGTAACACTTTGGGGTATTCGTTTATTGCTTAAATTTTCATCTCTGAAACAGTCACAATTTCCAACATGATTTTCACATTTTTAACAAAGCAAAATATGGGGGGAAATTGCAGAATGACAAAGTAGGTCTTTTCAGAATGTTAAACAAAAGTTTTTGAAGAGGCAAGATGATTCAGTCATTGGAGATTTCATATTCTGTAAGTAAAAAATGGATAAAAGCAAAGCAATGGGTAGCAGACATAACTCACTAAAGTAGGCTGGAATCCAGCTGTCTTTCTATCCAGTTGAGTACTCTGAATGATTACTCTATGCAATATCATTTTTATTCTTTTTCTGAATTAACATTTAGTTACATGAAGTAGAGCCTCTTCAAAATGAGATTGATATTTACTCATTCCAGAGTATCCTGTAAGCCAAGAGTTATCATACTCTCTTGAGATGTGGAAGAGCCAAGTTCAAGTCTTTGCTCTCAATCAAGTGTAAAGAGAGTTTAGGTGACAGTGCTTCAGCACAGCAGAGTAGTGCTCTAGCAACTTCACAGGACATGTGTGTGGAAGCATCCACTGCCTCATCCAGGGCTTTTTTGTGCATGATTTTGAAAGTTGTTGATGAATCCAGAAATGTATTTTCATATTTCTTGATAGAAAATTGCTTACAGTACACTATATTTTACTTCATTCTGCAAAAATCTTTATTCACTTTTAAAAAAATTTAGATCAGCATAAACCAATTTTAAATATATTGCCACTGTTTATTGCAGAATAAAATAATTGCACAGAACAATGAATAAGTACCAACATTTTTAAGGTATTACATGAATTGGCAGATGGGGGGGGGGGTGTGAGTGGCTATTCATGAATAAGACTGTAGATCAAGATCACCATCACAAGGTTAATAAGTATAATACAGTATTAAATAAGGTGTCTTTCTAACTATAATCAAGCCAAAGTTAGAGAAACTCAGGTTTTTATTTTGAATTAATTAATTGAACTAAGTCCACACACTGATGTCTGTGGAGAAAGCTATGCTTTAGGTGATGGGAACCATAATGAAGCTTGCTTTCCTACATGAGCAGAATGAGTTATAAAATACCTCTTAAAAAGACTAGACAGGGCTTAACCTGGGCAGGCACAGGAATTAGAAGAGCCTTAGACCCAAAACTGAAGGGAAAAAAAAAAAGAATTTTGACAGATTACACAATGTCTCAGAACTGCTAGCACAACTGGTTGGACCTATGGAAGGAACTTGCAGCAGACAAGCGGAAGCCTAAACCAAGAACTGAATCTATCATTTTTAGAGGCCAGTTAGATGCTCCAATAAGCTAGTGTCAGAAAGCTTTGTCACTGCCTCTCTTCTGCATGCTATTATTTCTGTTGGTCCAACATCTTTCAGGGGTACTTTAAATGACAGGCATAAAGGAAATTTTTTCATTAAGCAAGTTTTTCCTTCTTTTCTATCTTCTCTATTGGTGCTATCTAATAGGTTCAGAACTGTAACTGCCAGATATCTATCTACATTTCCTTGCAAACATGGTAAACACTTTACAAATTAGTTTCTCCTATTATTCTCTGAGATAATAAACAAGCTATCCTAGCAATGAAACATGCTTTTGCTCTCTTTTGACTGCTGTTCAGAATTGTTTGAGAGCATGAGAACTGTTCAGTCTTCCACTTATCGAAATTGCGTTTCTTTTTAATGCTAAGAGATCATAAATAACTATATGGAAAATACATTCCCACTGAACAAGGAAGGCCAGATGAGGATCTGGGATAAAATAAAAACAAACCAAAACCTACAAATATTTAACAACATTAACACAGATTATATAGCTTGAGATGTTGACTTTCTTGGTAACGGTTGCTATGTAGAGTAATCTGAGTTGATTCCATCAACTATAATGAGTGAATATTTCAGGCTTATTGCACTACATTAACAAAAGAATAAGGCAGAAACTCTAAACAAATAAGTACAATGGATTTCAGCAGTCAAATAAGGAGAAATACAATGGCGAGTTAAAATTACAAAAAGATAAGAAAAATAAGATGGGCGAGAAAGCAAGGATGTTAGGCACTGATTGGACTTTGGAATTGACTTTAGTAAATTTAACATTGAAACCATTATCAAGTGATAGATACCAGACATAAGAAACAAGCTATGATTCTGGTTTTGAGCATTTTTCCGTTAAGAAATAAAGAACAATTTAGTAGAAATTCACTTATGCTTTACTCGCAGAGTTTTTCTACAATATTTCATTGTTTATTAGCTTGTGGATATTAGATTAACATCTGCACAGAAGTTTATCAATAGTCTTTCAGTTCTCTGGTAGCTCTTTATGAATTTGCAACAGATATTGCCTTCATTTTTACAGCCTGTATTCATTCACACTTACTGGTCTATCATATATATACAGAACTGAGATTTAGCTATGTTTGATAAGCAGGCCATGATTCAACTCTGATTTTTGTAAACATCTTTCATCATGTAAATTTCAAAAAATCTGTATACAAATTTTAGACATGATCTAAAAGATTTTCAGAATTGGTTTTGAACCTTGTTCAAATGCAATATTTCAAAAGTATAGATGAGAAATTTCTCACGAGTAAGCTTTCTTACAAGAGGTGTGTGACCTTACTTCGTTGTAACATAACAAAGATACTCCTTAAGACTTTAATCTGATTCTACAGCTGGTAGTCCAGTATTCTGCTCATTCAAAGGTATAAAACTAAAATACTGAATAAAATTTTAAAAAAAAAAAGCCCTCAAATTTTGTTTATGCTTGGTTTAAAGTGTTGCTGATAACTTCTTGGCAGCTTTCTTCTTTTAACCACATCATTCACTTCTGTGCATTTTCAGATTCTATTCCTTTAAGCATTCTACATATACTTAAAATATTTAGTTTTCTTCAATAACATTTTAGGGTATCTTAAGTCTAATTTTTCATCACTGTTGACCATTCACATGCCAGAAACTTATCTACATAGCTCTTTTCTTTGAAGTAAACAAGTAAGGCTGTGAGTCTCTCTAGCTGTTCAAGCAGTACTGACTCAAATTAGCCCTTTACACGAACACTTCAGGGTTTTCTTATTTCAGAATGTCAGAGTAATGGAGATCCTCTTATTATAGGCATTGTCATGCTTATACTGCCTGGTTTAGATTGTCATTCAGACCTACAAACACTTCAAAAGTTTTCTGTAATTATTTTCTTGGCATTTCTCTCTTTCAGTTCAGACTGAATAGTTTATATTGGCAGAAAAGTTGCAAATGTCATTCTTTTCTTCTAATATTCTCCTTTTATATATATTATACCGTATCCTCCAGTCCTCCTGAATCATTCATTTTAGTGGGCTTCCTATCTTTATATTTCAGGTCTCTCTTCAAATTAAGCCAAAAGTAATTTCTATCTAATTCATCATGTTTTGCTTGGAAAAAAAAAAAAAAAATAAAAAAAAAAAAAGGAGAAAAAAAAAACAAAAAAAAATATTAATTTTATAACT
>NDXB01001998.1:0-31177 GCA_002631895.1 Agapornis roseicollis
CACCAAGCACCTTGTTGTTTTTCATGTGCCTTAGCATGCCTGCCAGGAGAATCTGCTCCAAGCACAGAATATTTTAACAGTTTTCCCTTAGCAAAAATTACTTTGTTCACAAAAGATTGGAAGTGGTATTTTAAACAGAAAACAACAGGTTATACACAGGGTTACTGCCATCACCATTCAGGCTGAATGTCTTGAAAGCAGCAAAAATTAAATGTTACCTGTATCCATGCTTTGGTTCAACTGTTGGTCACTTGTTTCTCCATCTTCACTAATATACCCTGGAGGTGGTGTTTCTGTTGGGAAAAAAAAAAAAAAAACAAAAAAAAAAACCAAAAAACAACAAAACAAANATGTTACCTGTATCCATGCTTTGGTTCAACTGTTGGTCACTTGTTTCTCCATCTTCACTAATATACCCTGGAGGTGGTGTTTCTGTTGGGAAAAAAAAAAAAAAACAACAAAAAAACCCAAAGAACAACCAATCACAAATCCACCTACTTGGTGAATGACTGGGAAAATCTGAGGGATGTAGAATTTGGTGCTCTTGTCCTCAAGCCCTCAGGAGCTCCATATCATACCTGAATACTGAACTAGAATTTCGTTTTGCTGCCTCTCTTCCAGTGGGTTAATTGTATTACTTGCCTACACAAAATGTACCATCTCTTGCATTGCCAGTCAACTGCTCAAACATGTTATATAATTAGCAGATAATCCTTGTTTGTTCCATTACTTTCACTACGAGTCATAATTTTGTAATTGTAATCATCAAATTTCACATTTAGTAGAATTACGAATGAAATAAACACCCATCCAGTGACTTGTAGAAAAAAACCGAAACAACCACCTGAACTGTCTTTTTGTAGTGTAACCATCAGATCAGATGCCCTCCCACAACTTACATAAGTTTCTAGTTTTAAGTGTTATATTTTAATTCAGTCCCAATCCATTTTACCTCCACTACAGAACAGTCGATTCCACTGATTCATTCATAACAACTATGTTACCTAACTTGTCACACTACAAAGGCTCTATCATCATCATCATTATTACCTCCAAGCTCTATGAAAAACTACAGTCTGGTCTTTTAACTAGCTTTCTTTAAAGATGGTGTTTCACAGACCAAAGTAAGGTCAGTAATAAGTTTGAAGCATTCTGATACTAGAAACTGTGTCTTATTCCACAGAAATACCTTCAAAACCCAGAAGAGAATGGATGTTCCTCTTCTCTATTAAAAATGTACTTTGCAACCCAGACAACGAGTTAACCAACTGCCTTTCAGGAAACAATTTTGTTTGAACTAAGCAAATGTCTTTTCCTATATATTAAAGGCAAAACCTGGATTTCTTTAGTGAAAGTGTTTGAAGCTAACTATCTTTACTATCACTAACTATCTTTACTATTACTTCACTATCAAGATAGTCTCCAAGACATCTGAGGGATTAAACACATCTAATTACATTATTACCAAACAGCAGAGATTTAGAGATGAAGCCTTTTGCTTAAATATTAAAATCAAATTATATCAAGTATTGTGTCTGAGATTTACAGCAATATAGTAATATCAGAAGGAATTCAGCAAGAGAAAGCTAGATCAAGTCAGTTAAATAAAAATGAACCAGAAGCTCAGTATCTTTGGCTCATTCTGTAAAACTAGCATGCTAAGTATAGATGTGACAAAATTCAAGTGAGCATTTAAAAGGATAATTAAGGGGATTTTTTGCTACGAAAAGGTTTGATGACTAAAGTCATACTTGTTTTGAATTATTCTTACAGACTTTGTTGTGCTAAAATGGACTACACACATCTCTAAATCATTTGTTATAGTTAAGCTCACAGCCATGGTAAAAGGTTAATAACCATTTCCAATAAAACCCTGTTTCCAGTTGCTAATATAGGCACTCTGTTCAGACAGAGACTATATGTGGAAAATAATCTGTGCCAGAGAAGATTTCTTCCACCTAATATTATTAATACTGTTTCAGGGTCAGAGGTTGAGCACCACCGCAGCTGGAAATAAATGCTCAAGTGCAGCATTAGGAACTCTTTAGCACAGCTTGAATGCTGCCAGAAGTTTGGATGACTCAGGGCACCCACAACCTGAAAGGGAACATACAGCCCCAAAGGCCATCCTGCATCTTCATGACCACCGTCTTCCCAGCTGTAGGTAAAATCAGCCTTGCTGTAGACCAAGTTCTGAGAGAGTGCTGGGGTGAGAAACTACCACAGTTGTGGCAACCTACAGCTAAGGAAAACGACTCTCTGAAGCAGGCTGTCAAGACACACAGGAGTTACCAGAACTCAGCTAAATACTCAAGATTACGTTACAGAGGTCAAATAAAGTAAGATGCCATGATATGAATACAGCAGGAGGGTGCTGGTGACAAAGAGAAGGAGGCAAGGTGTGGTTAGCTGCATAAACATTGCAAGATCACGTGACTACCTGCAATCACCTTGAACAGACTTCCTGCAAGTAACTACCTAGTTGCTTTAGCTCATTTCCACTGCAATGGATTTTCAAATGGTGGCTTCCTCACAAGTTGTTTGCAAATGCTAGCAAAAGTTCTCATACTGATTCAAAAAAGTATACATAAGTTAAGAAAGCAACACCAGCTTCTAGCAACTTAACCTGCTCTTTAAAGATTTGTTGTCCCTGAGTAGCAACAAATGTGGCACAAACTAAACAGATAAGATCAAATTAACTGATTTTTTTGGTGCCATTTCAATTCTTGGATACATTTGAAGAAAACACAAGCAACATTCCAAGATGTTTAGATACATCTCAAACTTGAACACTGCATGTATTTGAATTTCAAGGCAGCCATCCTATCCTTAGAGAGTACAGATCTGAATTCTGAGCTTGTTCATAACATAGCAGCAATAAACATTTATGAGTAAACTTTACATTTGCTTGGTTTTACACTCCAGATAACTTCCTGTAGAGACAGGAAACAGGAAGCTGGGCAGGAAACAAAGATCACTGTTTTTATGTTTCAATAAGGGTACAGACTTTCAGGCGCATTGTAGCAGATTAGTTTGGCTATTTGTTTTGGGGTGGAGAACAGGGAATTCTTTAAGAGTTCAATATTGTCAGGTTGTCCTTTCATACTGAAAAGACAAGACCCCATGCAATAGAAACAAATACACAAAGCAGACCATAATCGATTGTGAACTACAGATAAAGCACTTCTAAGTCACTGTTTTGCAACTTAAGTTTTCTCCACATGTGACAAGATCAAGCAGCACTTTGCTACTCAATCTCCAATAGACAGCATTTGGCAACCCTTACATGGTTGTAAAACAGGCTTAAAGCATAATGTGAAGGTCTACTTTGCACTCATTACAATTCTGAATCTTAATTAAGCTATTGAAACCAATTAACCACAGCAATATGGTTTCACACAGGATTGTGTTCTGCAAGCAACACTCTGTTCAGGTATTTTCATTGGAATTAATACACACAATCTAGTTCATTTAATTTACTGGTGCATCTTTCAAGCATTTGATCACTTCAAAGAATGAAATTATCCTTGTACCAGTGACACAATGTTAAACATACTGTGTGCTTTGGGAGCTAAAAACCATACCTGGTATGTAATTGCTCTGTGGCTCAATTCCAGCTGGAAAGTTAGTGTTTTCAGGAATGGAATGGGTATAGTCATCGAGAGGTGGAAGCTCTGTCAGAATCTCAGTATGCCGTGGCACTAGCACGGGAGGCAAAACTGGAAAAGCAAATTTCAAAGCATGAGTGAGACCCTCAAAATACACACTTCTGTGGGCTAAGAGGGAAAAAAATCCCAACAACCAACTAAAACCCCTAAAAAAATTCTTCAGATATTTTTAGATTTTCTAAATCTCATTTCTGCTATCACTGTAATTGTACTGCTAGTTACTGGAAGAAACAAGTTTCTGAGGTGCATCTTGAGTAAGACTAATTCGACAGAGTAAGTTGCCTCTATGCCCCTTTTCAATACTTAGCCAGCTGGAAACTGCTAGCAGTAATGGCAGGGTTTATCTGGAGCATCCAACATATTTGTAAAGATTTTTCAGTAACTCTGCTATTGAAAACTTTCAGGTGGGTAGTATTCTCAACAGCTGCATCTTTAAGAATCTTGTACCTTTGGCAAGAGAAAGCACCATCTTCTTTATTTTTCATTTAAAACATCATGCTGAACGAATATATGTGCTGCTATAGAAAGTCAGAAGGAGTGTTCCTACCTGGTGTCTCCACTCTCTGGTAGTGATAAGGGTTTACACATACTTCATCCTTTTTAAGATTAAAAGCATATTCACAGTTTTCAATTGCTTTAAGTTCATGGTGGCTGTGAAGATCTGGCCAGCGCCACAAGCGACAGTAAATAACATGCGGTAATCCTTTACGATGAGATACCTGCAGACGGCCATCGAGGGATCTATAGGGCAAAAATGTTGAGAAGTATTTACAGACTGCATGCTGTCTCTTGATTGCTTAAGCAACAGTGTACATACATGGCATAGATTGTTTAGTTATTCTGAGAATTCAGCGGGTTGACACTGCTAGTGACATTTATACTCTTATTAAAAGGCTTCAAATGGGATAGGAATGATGGTATCAAGCAGTGTTTTAACCTATTTTTGAGCTGCTGAAATTACCACCAGTGAATTCAGACTTCATTAAAAGACACTTTAACTCCAACCAAGTATTTAGGATGATTGCTTCATATACTTTTTTTTTTTTAAAATTCAGAAAACAGTTGTTAAAAAATATAATCACACACTTTAACAGTCCCTTCCGCTGCTAAACCTCAAGGCTTTGCTGTGGCATGGGTGTTTTAAATCTTTAAGCATAAGAATTCCCACGCTACTGTAAATAAGCCTATAAGCAGTCAGCTGCTCAAGTGATCCACATGACAGTATAACACAAAAAAGCATGAATGCACATCTTGTAAGGGCTGTACAGTTTATCTTCTTGACTTCATCTGCCTTGCTTCCAGCTGAAAATGTTTTGCTAGTTTTAAGACAGACTGCATATGCTTACACAAATGCAGATGTTTATGATTGTTATGGGATGGGAGACAAACCTCAATACACAAATCAAGTAATGTGACATGAAAAAAGACCCTGTTTAGAATTTGCCCACCATTAACTACTGAAGAACTTACAAACAATGTTTTAGTAGCTTGTATCTGAGCCAATTAGCAAGATTTAACTGAAAGCTTGTGGCATACAAAGCAGTTTAAACACTTTGTAAGATTAGGTCTAAAGAATTAAGTTTCCCAATTTTGTTAATATAAATACCAGATCACATTAGAGCTTGCATTTAACAAGCCTTCCCATTCTTTCAATAGCACTGGTGTGAAACAGGAATATTGAAGAATTTGAGTTTCATTGGTCAAAACATCAGCTGAGAACACTTGGATTTCTATACTGGCAAGCAAGTATTTTAAAATGCTGTACCATGAGAAGCCCTAGGAAGCATTTTTGTCTTATTTTACAACTAAATCATCCCATTACAGACCCTCCAAAGCGAATCCCTCCCACAAGATTTCTATGATGCGAGAGAGGGCAGAATATTCACCTGGTTTGTTCACAGAAGCTGTAAAGGCCTGCTGTATCCCACTGATCTATCGTGTTTGGTGTACTCAGTCCCCAAATTTCAGAGCAAGTGCTGTGCATAAATTGAAAACAAAAACAAAAAATTGATATGAATATGGAACATGGTTATTCAAAACACCATGATGTCAAACATGGAAAAATGTACAGAACACTTCCTTTCACATAGAAGATAGAGCATCATTAGGCTTGCATTTAAACTGACATCTCATGCTATATTTTCTATATGAAGGAGGCTATCAAAATGGAATACGTGATTCAAGGTAAATGATAATGTTTTTAAGAGGTGAACAAGTTCTCTGGTTTTAAGTAGTAAATACAGTTGCAATGTTCCTTAAAACAGGCAAAACTTCCTCAGCCTAGGTCTTAACAAATTCAATTTTAAAGGGTAGTTCCTGGGCTTTTCTTTTTTGTTTTGTTTTTGTTTGGTTTTAAACATAAGTTTCCCTAAGACTTCAAACAAAGGCCATCCAAAACNTCTCTGGTTTAGTAAATACAGTTGCAATGTTCCTTAAAACAGGCAAAACTTCCTCAGCCTAGGTCTTAACAAATTCAATTTTAAAGGGTAGTTCCTGGGCTTTTCTTTTTTGTTTTTGTTTGGTTTTAAACATAAGTTTCCCTAAGACTTCAAACAAAGGCCATCCAAAACTGAGTGTCACAATCTAACTCTCAGGTGCCACCAACTTAAGCATTACTCTCCTTCTGCATGCACATACTCATTTGTTGCTTTTCCCAGAACAGGAAAACTTGCGACTCTGAAGAAAAGCACATTATAGCTGATACTTCTCACCATTTCTGTACTCTGTTTAGTCGAAGAATTACATATTCTCTTCCACAGTATACAAAACACAGTGTTTAACACAAGTTTACAGCATAGTATTTTAAGACTCAACTGTAAAATAATAAAACTTTAATTGCTAAATCAAACAGGAAGAAAGGAGAGAAAACTAATTCTTCCCAAACTGATTCAATGACAAGATCACAACAGGAAACAAAAAGGAGCCTTCAGTCACAGGCACAATTTAAAACAACAGCAGATTTAAGCAAAGCAGGAAAACAGCATGGGTTTATAAATGGGCAGCAGACTTTCAGAAGCATAAATCAAGCTCAGCTCTACTATATACTTGCTCTGCAACCATTTAAAACTGACAGTTTATGTAAGTAATACACAACTAGACTTTGCACCTCAAAGAGAAGCTGGCTTGCAAGTGATTTCCATCTCCACTTTGTTATTACAAAGCCTGAAGTTCGACTGGCTGCTACACTGCCTTCAAAACAAATAACCTCTTTAAAGAGGAGGCAACAGAAAGAAAATACTCCACCAAACTCCTAGTTTTAAATATAGGCATTGTGATTTAAAATTAAACTCCTAAGCTTGGCAGATACACTTACAAGTTTGGGTTGAGTCCTTAAGAGAAGACAGGTGAGGTAGGTCTTCTTATTTCTCTTCCCTACACAGGGAGGATTTATGAGTGTTATGAAAGAAAAGACCAGACAGAACAGCACTGTACTTAAAACCACGTTCAGGGCTGACACCCATCTCAATTCCACAGTAACTTTAACAAAACAGAAGTGTGGGCTATTGATGAAGTGAATTAATGGTTCTTGTTCCCTTCTCACCTGTCCATGAGAGGCTTTATTTCTAATAGCATCCCAGGTATTAGAAATGGAGGATGAAGTGTCCATTCAATTGAGCAGCAACCCAAATCAGTAAATTGGCTAGCTGATCACAGAACATACCCGATGAAAATTTGTTTTTGAGAGCCAGTTTTCAGCCACATCAGTTTTTCTGTTAATCAGTTCTTCTGTGAACAGTGGAACTACACAAGCACTACAAAGGCGGAGTGAGAGTGTAATTTTGGGCAGCAGCTTGCATTTATCACAAATACAAATGTTTCATATAATATGGCCTTTGACATTTTACTGATTATGTACACAAGTAAAATTTCATACTAGATGGCTTTTTGCCTAGAGAGCAGTAGAGAGTCACAAGCAAGCCCACTCTCTAACATACATTCAGCTCTTCAAAAAGCCAACTCTCCTGAACAAGCTAAATCTTATCTCAGACACAGGCACCACCACAGCTCTCCAGAAAGAGTGGGATAAAAAAGGATACTGACCATCACTGTACCACCGAAGCCTATACCCTCTTTTTCATATTCCCAAAATGCTTCCATGATAGTGGGTTGCCTGAAGAATTGGAATAGTTGCCCTGAAGGCATGCAGGCAGCCTGTGGGACACCGAGGAGCATCCCTGCACTGTATTGTGTCTTTATATATGCACCACTACTGCTGGTAAGACAGATCATCATGTACATTAAGTAAGAAGAACAATCAGCAGACACAAAGCCTGCTGCATATTAATTGATACAGTCAGCTCTGGCAGCATACTACCTTTGAGAAACGGATCCTTTATACAAAGCAGTACTCCAAAGCTGATGCTGTCACTCAGATTTCACATTCCTCAAATTGTGGGGTGCATCACTGGTGCAAGCATGACATGCCACACATTTGCTTCACAAGACTTTTAAGATAGCACGTGCAAAAGTAAAATTTCACAGCCTGTGAGAAAGCATAATGAGCAGGAACAGTATTTTATATTGCTAACTTCTTCTCTCTATAAATATTTAAACTATCAATGCTGACAGCAGACTCTACAACCTATGGAAAGAAGACCATACTGAAGTGGCGGTGTGATGAAGCTGCAGCTTGCAATGAAACTAGGACACCATGGAGGGAGGGCAGGCCAGGAGGTATAGAAGTGATCTGTTAGAGCAAAACTGCTCTTATCAGCAGCAGCTTATATGATACGCTGTCTTCCAGAATGTCTGTCTCCTTTGAGCTCAGATAAATATCAGTGTTTAACTAGCTCATCTACTTTAGGACTACACTCAAACCTCCAATAATCTGCAATCAAATACTGTAAAGCATGCACAAAATCATCCAACATGATCAATAAAGTCAGCTGAACACAGCTTTTAGTGTCCACTGGAAAAAACATTGGAGGAAATAAAGTGGTCTCCCCACTTCCTTGCTCACACAAAAAGATTCACTGCCTAAAAGATGCAAGACCATTCCCCCCACACCACCCAGACCGTAAAGTAGGGCTCTGAATATTCACACGCACACCAAATCAAAATGAAATGCCTTGCAACTGTGAAAAGCTTATTTCATATACAGCACTCCCATGAAAGGCCACAGTATGCTCATTCATACACTAGCAAAAGGCTGATAGAGGGCATACTCGCCTACTCATCCCTGGCAGCTAGAAAGGTGATTGCATTATGAATGATGTTCAAACCATCTAAAAGAGAGGTACAGACTTCTCAGCAGTACGAAACTACTGCCCCAAAATAACTAGGAGGCATTCTCTCCTAAACCTCCTTTTCCAAAGCACATTAAACCCCTTGTGACAAGAAGAGTCCTTCTATGCCTTAGTCCATAGAGAATTCAGAAGATTTAAGGACTAACATCTGCACTCATAAGTTAAGTCTTGCCTGGAAACATTTCCAGGCCCTGGGAACATGATCATGTATGCTAGAAAGCAGCTAGGACATTCCCCCAACACTGGGCTGTGCCAAGTCCTGTTCTCCTACACAATTCCCAGGTTTGTGAGTTGTACTCCATCGGGATTCACACAGGGCAGTTCAGATGTAGCCTTCCTGCCCTGGCACCTTAGAGTTTAAAGATACGGACAAGGCAGTCCGGAGCCAGTTGGCTACAGTGCCTGGGAACATTTCCAGGCACATTTAATTCATTAGGAGGGAGGCAGCCAAGACACATCACCATTTCACCTTTAGTAAGCAGACTGCCCTCAAACTGAAGTCTACAAGTACCCTTCAGGCTTCTTATTTAACAAACAGGGGTGTTTGGTTTTGAACTCTCTGTACACCACAGCACTCGTAAGCCACCATTGTTTCCAAAATATAATTTGGCTCCTGCATCCAAGCCGTACTTAAATCTTTCCTGTGTAGACAGCACTTAAATGTACTCCAAAATACAAGTTTAAAGCTAATATACTTCCCTCTCACCAGAGCAGACACTTCCATTCCAAGAAGCATTATCACTGTTGTTCTCAAAACAATTTGTCAGTTGACAGAAACTGAGTTAATTATACAAAAGCTAGTATTTTCACCCTTTCAACACTAGCTCAGATTAGCAATTCACCATGTTCTGCGGCCTCCAGCAGTCTGAGAGCAAGCCTTTTTGAATATCAGATTGCTGCTTTTGCAGACCCCACAGAAATAGTCAGTTTATTATCAGGGGCTTCCGGGATACAAAGCATTACACTGGTTCAGCTTCCCATGTGTTCTTAAGTCCTAACAAGGGAAAACTCTTCCCTGAAGAGAGATGCTCAAAGGATACTTGCAAGGAATAACAACTTCTCTTTGAGTCCCAGGGAGAAGTCAAAGTCTAGCAGATGTCTGGTTAACCTGGTACACACTAAACCTGGGGCAACTCAGTCCCGCTATTCCTATCTCAGAATCTCCTAGAAGGAGTCATACAAGTTATTACTGGGTCGAACCAAAGACACTTCTGTTGGAGCCCTTCCCTAAGGGGAGAGGGTTGCAAGAGCTGGTGTATCAACCTGAATTTTCATCTTCTAAAGAGCAGCATCTCAGATGACACTGTACAGTTCTGGCAAGAAGAATCTTTAATGTGGCTACCATCATGCAGTAGCACACAGTGTGCCTTCACTTATTCCATTCCATCATTTCCTTTAACTGGAAAATCTTGAGTTCCAAAAAAACCCCTTGAATGGTAGCATTCAAGGCAACGTTAAGACAGGGCCTTGGGCAACATGGTCTAGTATGAGGTGTCCCTGCCCACGGCAGGTGGGGGTTGGAGCTACATGATCTTAAGGTCCTTTCCAGAAGAAACCATTCTATGATAAAACTGGACTATAAAGTCCCTGTTCAAATACAGATGAATTCTTGATCTGCACATGAAGAATAAACATGGACTAACATGGTTTGCACCACACTCCTAAGTGAACAATTTAGTTTGCTTTGCTTTAATACATCATATTCCTCTTGAAGGAATCAAAGTCTGTACTAAAATCTGTAATAACCAGATATAAACGACATGGGATGATAGAGTCTAAAGTAACACGCTACAGTCACATTCAAGAGTCAAAAAATACAGATGGACATCATCTCAACTGGAACTCACTGCCCAAAAATATATTCTTGTATGTGCAATATGATTGGGTGGCAAAGGAGACTGACCATTTAGATGAAAAAAGGAACAGGATAAGATGACCATTGCCAACCAGCCTATTAA
This sequence comes from Agapornis roseicollis, assembly GCA_002631895.1. Classification (NCBI taxonomy): domain Eukaryota; kingdom Metazoa; phylum Chordata; class Aves; order Psittaciformes; family Psittacidae; genus Agapornis; species Agapornis roseicollis. The sequence continues at coordinate 10,873 of NDXB01001998.1, forward strand.
TTACTGTTAGTCTCTGACAGCATGACCTCATCTTACTGAATATAGAAAACCACTTGCATCCCAGCTTGCAATGGTAGCAATTCTGAATAAGAAACTTCAGTAGTTGGAGATACAGCTACACAGAATAACCATAATCCCCACACTGATGTCCAGATGCCAACTAATAAGGACTCCTCAGGTTGGTACTCAACCTAGAATGCTTAATCATGTTCCTTAGCATGGTTAAAAGCCAAATGTACAATTTGCAGATCCAAGCAAGTACGTGCAAGTACTGTCCAAACAGTCATAACCACAGCATCAAATAAGATGGTGCCTACTTGCACATACTCCAAGGCATCCAAGATATCCCTGCAATTTCTCCAAGTGTTTTTGCAAAACATAAGATATAATCAGGCATAAAAGTGGTAGGTCTCATCAGTAATGCCCAGCTATATACAGATGTTATTTTATTTGGGACTATAGTTCAAAGAATCTGAAGCCAGCAGAGTTTAAAACTGTACCCTACGTGCACTAGAACTGTCACACACACACTTAGGCTGCTATCTGTTGGCCTGATATATTACTGGTTGTTGTTACTGTTAATATATTACCAGTTTTTACTGAGACACAGAATAAACAAAGCAACTATCCTACCACTAACACTATTTACAGTACTGGCAGTGCTCATTGTTCTAGGTACTTTTTGTACTAAATGAAGTGCCTGCAACAAGTACTACATCAGATGAAAGTAGGCAGAACCACTTCAAAGATATTTACATATGAAGTACCAGAAACTCCATACAGAAGGTGTTAATATTGTCACAATTCATGCATATCTGCAATTCCACTTTCTTCTTCAAAGTCTTGCAAAGTGGAACAGCTTTTAGAGGAGCTAAAAGGCACAGAGTTCAGTTGACAGCCTCAACTGAAGTGGTAGCACTAGAAAAATGACAAATAAAACCTGAAATGCAAATAGCATCATGCTATTCAAAGACTCCATTATACAGGAATCATTATGGAATGGTCCTGGACATTTAACTTGCTTATTTGTAAAGTATTACACTGAACTCCTAACATCTTCCCTGAATCTTCCGCATATTTCAGAATCTACAGCCACTAACATATTTGCAAGTCCATGTTCAACGCAATCTTCTCCATTTGTCTTTCTCCTGCATCTTAAAATCATGAGTCTTTCATCTACTGAATCTAATTTGTCTGCCCCTACATTTTCTGAGGCATTTACAGTGTTGGAGCTGGGACTGAAATGAAAAGTAATTTCAGGAAACTGATAGTACTCCATTTATCCATTTTAAAGTGGGAGATGCAAATGGAATTTTCAAAATCTAAAATTCTCATGCAAAGCCTTCCCTATAGATGCAAGCCTGGCATTTGTTTTCACTCACATCTCACTCAAAAGATTAAACAAGAATAAAACCACAACAGAAGAAATGATTGGGTTTTCACTTGAACTAGAGAAATTATTTAGCACAGGCACACAAACACCTTTATAGCAGCCTAACATTTACAGGACTTCCTACCTTGACTGATATTCTGTCAAGAGGGAGGAAAAAAGGTGCAGAATTTGCTTCAAGAGCTACACCAAGCTGTCCAAAATGCAGTTAAGAGTAGTAAGAAATGGCCACTAGATTTCTGCAAAAATTTCCAGTTTTCTATTTTGGCCAAATGCCATAGCTTTAACAATGCTCATAGCTGCTTCTGTTAAATTTGTCTGAGAAAACAGGTTGAAGTCTACATGTTGAAGCTCTGAACCTTGCATACTAACTTTTTGTTTCTACACACGGTATTGTATTCAGCACAGACAACAGTTATTACCTAATCTGCCTGACCATGGTTTTCTCAAGTCTGGGTTTCAAATGAAAATGTTAGCGGCTTTTCTATTCTAACTTGACAATTCTTTCTATACACTGGCAGTTAACACTTCTCCCTAATACAGCCTAAAATGCCTATATACCAGCTAGCAACAATGCTAATTATATTACCTGCCTTTTCAAACAGTACCTCATCTAGCCATACAGCCAATTGTCTGAAAAAATCTTACTGTAAATGTAGTTCAGCTCAGTTACTGAAATGTATGTTGCTCGTGGTTTCTTTTCGCTGTGCTGGGGGTGGCAGGGGAAAGGTTACTTGCAACGAACTTACTAAGAAAACATTAAAGAGATCTGCAATAACAATGCAAATGTTAAAATACTCCTGTATCTGCCATACTACTTTTTGATTCTTAAATCACTTTGCACCCCTGCAGAACTGACCAACCTTTTTACTTGCACCTCCATCATCTTGTATTACAGTGGCAAATATTGTTTACTCACTTATATCCCTAACCAGGAATACACATTTTATCAAATGGTGTGACTCAAAGCTACAGCAGCTCATCCCTGCTTGTGAATGATGTGAAGTAACACAAAGGTCCTGATCTCCTCTCCTTGAATTAGAAAATGTAAAGATCCTGTAATTTCAGTAAGAAATAATTTTTCTGAGTACTGCTAGACAGATGAGCTAACATCTTACCCAATGCCAAATATAAAAGCATGATGAAGAATGATTTACACAGATCCACGGGGTCACTCATCCTTAAGAGGGTCTGGACAAGATTCCTCCTTGGGGAATTTCTGCTAAAAGGCAGTATTAACAACCAGAGTAAATGGGTATTTACACATGTTGTAAGTACAGGTAGGCAGTCTGTGAACAGATTCTTTCTTTCGTCAAAGGAGAAAGAGATCCTGTTAAGTCTAGTAAAATTATATTAAGTAACATCTAAAAGAGCTCTGAACTCCAAGAACCTTACAGAACTAAAAGCACAGGTATCTCTTTCAGAACAAGAACACTAGTAAACCTGGTAGGTAGGGCATTTAGATCCCACAGTTCAGTACTCCCCAATTGTCCCCAACCCTAGATTTAGGCTTATCTAAGCAAAAAAGCTTGCTTTTCCCTCTTTCCGCAAATCCAAAAGCAGATCTTTTCTTCTTTGAGCATATGCAATACAAAGATTACTGCTGAAAGCAGTAAGCATACCTTCTCTCCCTGCCTCCTCCCTACACAGATATTCAGGACATGCTACATCCAAGAAAGAAATGTTTATGTATGTGCATATTTAGTGGAATATAAATCAGGAACCATTATCAGGAATAAAGTTTACATAGAATTTTATACAGTATATTCAGTATCATTACATCAAACACAAAATATAGCATCTGAACTGAGGAAAATGACTTAATAACCTTCCTTATAAATGGATGTATGCTAAAAAATTAACACATCAAAATAGCCAGAAAAGCAGGAGGCACAGGATACAATTAACCTCTCTAACACTGTGGGAAAGAAAAAAAGTCATTGAACAACTCCCATTTACTTCAGCTTGAACTTTAAGAATGTCCACAGGGGATGCAAAAGTGGAACCTGAGGTACAAAAGATACTCTGTCACAGCCTAAAATCTTAGCTGCCCATAGCTCATTTCAGGGGCAGTAGCTAGCTTCTTCCAGTTTTGAGTGCCAGGCCAACAAGTCATCCTGATGAACATTATAAGCTTCTGTTGCTCTTTCTAAGGACACACTTCTTCCTGGTCACATGTGAAACAAACTGCCCACAAAAGCAGAAATACAGATACAAGGCAGGCCCCTTCAAAGCACTTTATCCTCCTCTTTTCTCCTATATATCCTGATGTGCTAGCCCCATGCTGTCAGACAAAATAAAACAGCCAACAACATGTCACTTTTATTCTTCTCTCGATGCTAGGAGGTGCTGGAAGGATAGCACTTCAAAGTTCAAGAGCAATTTTTCCATTATGCCATGGAAACCAAGCAGAAGTAAAATATTTATTTCTTTTCTTGTTGTCCGTATTTTCTGTTCAGATGCAGATCCTATCAAAGAGCCTTTACTCCCTGTTCAAAGTCAGGTGGAGAGCAGCCTGCAAACTTGTAGGTTTCTGAATTGCAAGGGTCAAGCAACACAGAGATGGTGACTGAGAAATAACAGGTATGCAGTACAGCTCAGCCTCACTCGGAAGTCGGCAGGGAGCTGGCCATGAGTCTCATGCTCAGACACAGAAGGCAGAGAGCATGCAAAAACAGCCTATGGGAATGATGAGCTAACAGCTTCCCTGGGAAACGTGCCCTACAATTCCCTCCTCTCAATGTAACACCACAGCCTTCAGCAGCTACAACTTGTGTATCTCAAACTCTGAAGCAGCCTTACTGGAGACAAAATGAACCACAATACAGATTTACTCTTCCTAATTCCATGTTCAAAAACAAAGACAGCAAAACCAGTGGCTTCTAGATACCCTGCATCTAGTGAGGATGCCAAGTGTACAACAGGATTCACAATGTCAGCTCCCCAGACATAAACCAGGTGGTGGTGCGGAGAAACCCCAAACAAAAAAATAGGGAGAAATAAAATATGATCATGTGGACCCACAAGCCCTGAGGACATGGATTCTCATATTTAAGATGACACTCTTGAAATGATAACTTGGAATCTCTAAACTGCTTTCATTAGTTATGCTATTATATCCAATAAAGGTTGTCTGATAGATGTATTTTAGTCTCTCCTAGTATCTTTAGAAATGTAAACACTTCAAATGGCATTCAAGTTTGCAAGTTTGAAACTCCCACAGCAGAAGTACCATATTCATTATCTATGTTCGACATTAGTTAGCTCAGACATGTTATCTCTATTTCACCTGAGAGCACCACACTGGAAAATGCCTTTGGACTTTCTGACAACAGCTTTCCAGAGAACATAAGACCAATACCTCTTATTAGAAATAAAGGATCAAAACTTTATTATCAGAGTAAAGGAAGCATAATCAGAACACATGCTCCAAAAGCATCCAGGTAGGAAAAAAATCAGAGCTCCACATAGCTAGTGAGATGTTGCACCACTTCAGGTAGAAGGCAGCTTTGAAGCAACTATGTTCAGCAACTCACTCTAGCTGAGAAATCGCCATCTGTCCTCTGCTCTCATTATATGAGAGCCTATGAAAACAGTTGATCAAACGATTCCTTCCTAATGCTTAAATTACCACTGAAATGCTCCCACTAAAGACATAGATGACTAGCACGGTCTTTCAGACCGGGAGCAATGTCAAGCTGTTAAATACCTTTCTTTTACTTACAAATTACATAAGAAATGAAGAACCCAACAGACTCATCTCAATTTTATTTCACACCATATGTGGTTACTTTTTTTTTTTTTCTGTTTTTCATTAGTAAGCAATACTATGTGGTGGGTTCAGATGACACCCAATGCCATTTCACACCTTAACGCTCTGTATCATCCTCAACCTCAGCAGAATCAGAAGTATCAAAGGACAAAGTATTTTTTTAGGAAGGCATACCCATCAAAGTACTGACTGATCTATCCACTACAAATTGGTTTGTTAAGAGCAGGTAGCAATCTCCTAGAAGATCATACTTTCAAAAAGACATAAACATGGCTTAGCACACACATTTCAGGATGAGCACCAGACATCAGAAAAAAAATTACCTTTAACTCAAGTTCTCTGACCACTATTAGTCATAGTAGGTGCGGTGAAAGCTCTTCCCACAAGCTCACAAGTACAGCTACCAAGGGCTAAGTCAAATAATTTGTCTTAAGCAGTCCGTCATTCTCCAAGTGGGTGAGTGGCTGATGCTAATGCATGAGTGGGCTGTTTTGCAACTGATGGACAGCTGAGAGAAAGCGTGATTTTTTGATTAACCTTCTCAAGCTCCTGGGTATTTCATTTAGTGAAGGGGAAGGATTAGCACTGCAAGACATTCATCTTGTCCACGTTCTTTCAAAATATGCTGACATGGCAAAAGAACAGCAGGTACAGGAACCTTTAACACCTCATTTAAAATTGAAGCTACCTGAGGCCAGCTTCCCCTATACACCCATCCTGAGAATCCCAGGAAGATAAACAAACACAGAATACATAAGGTACTCAATGTATGGAATCCTCTACACCCAGAATGACCCCTACTGCAGCCCAAACCATCCATACTCAGCAAAAATCACTGCATTAGAATACATTAAACTTGATCCACAGCCCAAAAACCAGACTATCTCTAGATAGATACAAAAATTCAAGGAAACAGCAGGTATTATCTACAAAGGTGTGCAGTGTTTCCTGTAAAGTATTTCAAATAAAGTTAAGGGTTGAGCCAGAGAGGAAGCTTCCCCAAACAACATACCAGTGAAGATGGTACCTTGTGCCATGACTGTTCTGTTCTAAATAACAGAATCATAGAATGGCTTGGGTTGGGAGCATGGACACTTTACAGTAGATCTAGCCACCCCAGGTTCTCTCCAACCTGGCCCTGAACACTGCCAGGGATGGAGCATTTACCACTTCTTTGGGCAATCTGTTCCAGTGCCTCATCACCCTCACTGTAAACAACTTCTTCCTTATATCCAACCTGAACTTCCCCTGTTTCAGTTTAACCCCCCTGTCCTATCACTGTGGTCCCTGATGAAGAATCCTGCTCCAATACTCAAATACAAAAATTAAATCAGACAATGACATTATCATCATTCACAGCAATGTCCGTATTTTATGAGAACTGTTAAAGCAAGTTCACAATTAGAAAGGCAGCTATAGAAGCATGAATAGTTTAATTGTTCTGATACAAGAACACAGTATCTTATTTTCAGAATGAACTTACTGGGTTTGCTGAGATATATCCCTTTATGTGCTTTACAAAGGCAACAATCAAGAAAGCAACTTATGACTAAGGTGTGTCCTGCTATGCCTCTGCTGTCCTCAGGCTCAGAACAAAATACAGAACCCCGTATTAGACACTGTTGACAGAAAATGTGTATGCAGGGGATAACTTCTGAACAAGAATTAAAATCTATTCCTTGCTGCCTAGAGCAAGACAGAAAGGATGTGTTAGGATCACAGACAAGTCCTAAAGTCTTCAGCATCTTGCTCATGATCCACACCCAGAACACACACCTGAAGACAATGCCCACAAATGCTCTTGCCTCACATGCAATTGCTTAACAGCTAAAGCACTTTCCCAGGACATCCAGCAGTTTCTTTTCCTCACTCCACCTAACACGAGTCAATCCTGGTCTACTACCATCTGCCCACTGCTAAGGTGGCAGCTGTCCTGCTCTCTTCTCTGTCCTATTCATGGATATCCTTCATCCTTTGTCAAGGAGAGGTTGGATGGGACTTGGAACAACCTGCTCTAGTGGAAGGTGTCCCTGCCCATGGAAGGGGGTTGGAACTGGATGAGCTTTAAGGTCCCTTCCAATGCAAACCCGCTTGTGTTTCTACTGCAGCCAGAAAGATGAGCATTTCAAAGGCTTGAGGAACATTACCATTCAAGTAAAGAGGTATGTGGCTTCTTGCTGCAAAGAGAGCTGCTTATATCCTTCTTGGAATGTCAGTCATTATTGGCCAAGATGTTGAAGTGTTCCCACATAATGAACAAACACACTGACATTGTGTTCTTGTAAAAACATATTCCTATCAAGGAACAGACTATTACAGCCATTTTAAATTAAAAAAACAAAATCCAAAATAAGTTTAACATGGCTGCCAGCAATGCAGCTTGCAACAGGCACAACCACTTAAGTGAGCCTTTTGTCCTCCTACTATATTCCATCTAATTGAGAGACAAAGAGGACAGCAAAACATCGATTTTTATTTATTTTTTTTTTTTTTGTGTGTTACTAACTGTGCTTAGACAAGGCATCAGTTTTCATAGAATCATAGAATAGTTAGGACTGGAAAGGACCTTAAGATCATCCAGTTCCAACCCCCATACCATAAGCAGGGACACCTCACACTAGACCATGGCACCCAATGCTTCATCCAGCCTGGCCTTGAACACTGCCAGGGATGGAGCACTCACAACCTCCCTGGCCAACCCATTCCAGTTCCTCATCACCCTAACAGGAAAGAATTTCTTCNAGTTCCAACCCCCATACCATAAGCAGGGACACCTCACACTAAACCAGGCCACCCAAGGCTACAACCTGGCCTTGAACACTGCCAGGGATGGAGCACTCACAACCTCCCTGGGCAACTGTCCTGGGTTCAGCAGTTGCAGTCAGTTTTTCTTCTCTTTAGTAGCTGTGCTTTGACTTGGCCCGGGAACAAGGCTGATAAGGCCGATGTTTTTGGTTGTTGCTGAGCGATGTTTGCCCCGACCAAGGACTTTGTGAGCCTCATGCTCTGCTGGGGAGAAGGGGGGCTGGGAGAAAGGAGGGACAGAACCCAAATTGACCAAAGAGGTATTCCATACCATAGCACGTCATGCCCAGGAGGTAACTGGGAATTATCCAGAAGGCCTAGTTCTCTCGGGGTGGCTGGAAGAGGTGGTTGGTCAGCACTCGGTTGGTGGGGTGTCGTGAGTTATCTGTTGTGGTTGATGGGATGCTGTATTCTTTTCCTGTATCATTATTACTATTGGTGGTAGCAGCAGTGATTTGTATTATACCTTAGTTACTGAACTGTTCTTATCTCAACCTGTGGAAATTGCATTCTTTTGATTCTCCCCCCATCTCTCTGGAAGCAGGGGAGGGCAAGATGGGGGTTGAGTGAGTGAGTGAACAAGCTGCGTGGTTGGTTGGGTTTAAACCACGACAGCAACCCATTCCAGTGCCTCACCACCCTCACAGGAAAGAATTTCTTCCTTAGATCCAATCTAAACCTCTCCTGTTTAAGTTTGAACCCGTTACCCCTTGCCCTGTCACTGCTATCCCTAATGAAGAGTCCCTCCCCAGCATCCCTATAGGCCCCTTTCAGATACTGGAAAGCTGCCAGGAGGTCTCCATGCAGCCTTCTCTTCTCCAGGCTGAACAACCCCAACTTTCCCAGCCTGCCTTTTTACAGAAGATGCTCCAGTCCCTGATCATCCTCGTGGCCTCCTCTGGACTTGTTCCAACAGCTCCATGTCCTTTTTATGTTGAGGACACCAGAACTGTACACAGTACTCCAGGTGAGGTCTCACAAGAGTGTGTTTGAAGTCCCCCAGGAGGGCAAGGACATGCGAGTGTGAGGCTGTTCCTATCTGTCTGTATCTTTCCATGCCACAAAGCTGCAACAGTCCACATCAGTTTGCATCAGCCTTTCTTCATGTTCAAAATATCAAAGCTACAGGATGAACTAATTTTAAATATCAGAGGAACTTGACTTGAATCCTCCCATGAAACAGGAAGTGGAGACCAATTCTAGAATTTAAGTCACCAACTCATCTAAGAGCAACTTGAAAATTCTGCATTAGAGCAAAACTCAGCTTGCTGCCTTCACATCAGACTTTTCTTTATCCAGTATCCAAGAAAAGGTAACTCAAGCATCCAAAGAAGTAGTTAGTTTGACTACAATTTCAGGCAATAACTCTGAAAGTAAGTTTTGAATTCTTGACCTACTGAAACGTGCTTACACATTTCAGAATCAACAGCCACAATTTGGGGAATCTCTTCTGAACAAACACTGAAGTCAGATCACTGGGTAGCAGTTGTTCGAGGGGATTTTCCCAATCTCATTGTTCTTTTGCCAATTTTGAAGCATATGCAGTGAGATGTGAACTCACTCCAGCTGCCGATTGTTCTCTTGTATCCTGCTGGTCTGCTTCAAACAATGCAGCATGACAGAAGCCAACGAAAGCTGTTCATGATGAGACTACAGCATTGTATACTGTAAATTTTAGAAGTTTTCCACCAATCAGCACTTCAACCAAGTCAGAGTAAATGAACAGAAACAAGTAGTAAACAAGACACAGGAAATTGCTTTTATTAAATTAGCAGGTGTAGATTACAAGCAGGATTAAATCAGTAGGGAGCCCATTAACTAGCTATTTGTGTTCAAAGCTGCAGCTGTAAAAGAAGCGCAGCATGTTGTTTATCCTATAAATTCTTCTTATACCAACAGCCTGAGCTACACAATTGGGAAGTTTCTCCTGTAAAATTGCTCTGGTTGTCATAAAGCATTCACACTAGTAAGAAGAGCTCTCAAGTGTTTTATTATAGAACCAAGAAAACTAAACTGGCTGACTTCTACAAAAATATAGTAAGGATAGAAATCTTATCACACTGAATAGCTGGCCTGATACAAAGATGCTGATTACCACAGTAAGCCAGGGAACAGTTCAGCATTGACTGAGGCTGACTAACTCTCCAGTTCTTTATTGGAAGAAAAGTAAGTACTATTTACAAGATAACTTGGGACTCAATATCAACAATAAAGCACAGTCAACATTTTCTTTTGAGTGATCAACATGTCTTCTTAATGTGTCAGATACAGGTATTATTCTTCCTTGTTACAGCTTTTTACCAGGATCCACCAAGCAGGTTAAGTCACTAAAGTAACCACAAGTAGCTGTTTTTAATTTGCTTAAAATTCAACAGCCCCAGCATCACTTGTAACCTGACAATTAATGGCGTGTAAGAAGCATGCTTTAAGACTTCTTGTTTTGACTCTTCCTGCTTTTTACCTAAGGCAATCCTAATGAAGAGTAACAGCAACTTGAAGAACTTTCATAAATTTCAACAACTCATCACCCCAAAATTTGCCTTCCACATCACTCCAATGGGAACAATGCTTTAAACTTGCATTCCCTAACCAAATAATACAGCTTATACCAGTGAGGTGAAGAAGCAGCATTACATACATCTTACAAAAATTAATCTCAGTTTATAGACTCAAAAATGGTAACCAATTAAAAACATGTAAGGTTACCTGGGAGAAAGCAGCAAAGGCAAAGCCAGATTCCATATCCCCCAAGCCTCTACCCAGTGCTCCAATGAGTACACAATAGTCCCCATAATTCAACAGGTTTTCCTCATGACTCAAGACGAAAGCTCCTTTGAACTATTCAGCATTTTGGTATTGGCTAAGTATCTTGCTCAATTTATGTTTTCACATGCTGGCCTGTCTCAAATAACATGCCAATACTCTCTGCTTGGCACACCATTTCTGTAACAAATTGGGTGGGTAAGTCACATGGCTTCCTGAACTCCACAAGCTTAAATCTGGCAGCCCCAAGTATCTTTAATACTCTAAGACTTCCTTTTTCAGGATGACATCAATATTATAAGATACTATAACCTGAACCATGTCTACACTAAAGCTTAACCTTTGTAACAGCAATTCAGCCCTCCACATCAGCCACAGCTATGCAACAAACCAAGCTAACAGTTACAGTTTAGTACTTTCAATACAACCCCATTCAATTACACCTGAACACAATCACTACTCTTTATTTCAATCTGCACTGCATTAGAAGGCTAGCCTTCAAATTAATTTTTAAATTCAACTAAAGAAAGGCCTCAGATGCTGTTAGGCAATGCCTTCTCATTGATGCACATGTATCATCCTGTAAACATCAGGAATAGGGTCTTGCTGCTTAGTGATCATTCAAGTAGGAAGCATTTGTAGAAGAAAAATATGCTATTAGGGGAAAAAAAGAAAAGGCATTATCTTACACTCATACTAATCCTTCATCCTACTCTACCTACAACATACACTAATACTACGAATCAAACAGGAGAAAGCAAACAAAAAACCAAATCTACTCTTAGGCTTTATTGTGGAAATTATGTAGAAAGTGTTAAGGAAAGAGGGAATGACAGTATTTAACTTCCAGGCTTACTCTGCGTTGACCATTCACCACACTGTCACACCCCCATCCACAACAGTTCATTCCAGTGAACAGGACCTCATGATAACATTGACCAGTTCACACAATTTTTTAGTAAGAAATGCTCCAAATACTGTTTTCAAAACCAAACATCAAAAGGCATTTGTTTAAAGTCAATTTCTGAAGACAAGTGCAACAGAAGCTGCACAGCTGTCCAGCTCCTTCCTTACATATAACTCAATAATATCAGTAATATTAACACTAGACAGGCTGGTATTTCCACATCGTTAATTTCCCTAAACAGACTTATTTTCCTTTAATCAGCTTAAAAGAAATTGAGAAGGTTGAGATCACCAGTTACCTCATCATTACATTCAGTTTTGTGATAAAACACCAGTTAGAACTATTTTTAAGATAGCTTTGTAGTTAAAGGAAATGCCTAACAGTAGTTTCCAGGTAATGTCACTAGCACTGTCTGACTGATTGCTAACCTCAAGTTCAGAAATTCAAGTTTGAGACCTGAAGTCAAATTTGGCATGAATTTTTATGTCCCCACACAGCACCTAAAGGCTGCATAAGCCTCAAGAGCAAACTCCGCAACCTAGAGTCTGAACACTCTACTTTACACACAGAGAATTAGGGCCAATATCCTTTTGTCTATAACCACTTTATCCGAAACTTTCAGAAACAAAGAAGAGTGGGACCCATTTGTCTTGGGGCAGGCTATGGTCTTGGAAAACCAGGTTCCAGCTTCTGCCACATGAGCTGTAATAAAGGCTCTAAGGAAATTAGTGCAGTATCTCAGAGCTCTCTTGTTCTCCCTGCACACGCTAATTCTGATTGCACAATATAACACTACTGAACACATACCAGGTGAAAGCTGTCATTGTAACAGTTGAGTAACTCTGAATACAGGTTAAAAACACTGCAAAAGGTCAGAAAAACACCCTTAAAGTCAACTGTTTTGCACTTGCCACTTTCAGCAACAACAGTTTCTCTTGTAGGATCACCTTTTCACAATTTATATTCAGGCAATGCAGGTGGAGTCTATTCACCTGGCAAGCAGCTGCCTGGCTGCTGATGTTCAGGCTGCAAAACACCATTTACCAAGAGGAAGCTACACTGCAAGCTGCCAGAGGATTACGTACACACAGCACCAACTGAGGTAACGAGATGCCATACACGACAGGAAGCTACTGCAAAACACACCACTGCTTTGCCCATACCACCCTGTGGTATGTAGCCTCTCACATGCAGAAAAGATCAAGAACCTCCTCTATTCTTTGAGAATGCAGAGACAACATTCCAGTCCTACCACAATTAGGGACTGAGAAGAGCAAAAGGCAATTTGATCATAACACTAGACCTCTTCAGTTAACACATCCAAAGCCTTCACAGCACCAGCTACACAAGAAGCATCAGAGGATTTCAGAGTTAATCTTGGCCAACAGTCTCCAAAATCTCAGCCATCTCTTGCAATACTTTCAGGAAGAAAACTCTTTAGATTTGTTCTAAAGCAGTATTTTTTTGTGAAACTCCAGCAAGAGGGAAGCAGAGGGGGCTCTGCTTTATCTTCAGTAATCCTATATTGAGAAAAAGGAGTCAGCTTATCAACAAACAATTTACAAGTACACTCTTCCTGTAATCTCAGCAATAAAAATGGTGCTTTAGTGTATTCAGATGTACTGTCTTAAATATCTATACTTATTTTAGAAAGCTTACAGTGTTCCAATATTGTCTCCAAACATTTACAGAACCCATTTAGATCTAAATGAATGCATCAAGACTGAAGTACAGTGTATGGTTCGAAAACATTCTTTGTACATAATAGTTCTCAACATGTGAGCCATGATTAAGAATCAATGTTCATCCATAACTTGAATAGTGAATTATTGTAGCTACATTACAAATTAACAGTGCCAAGTCCTGTTTCTGGAAAAACAGACTTCACCTTTGTCTGGACTGTAATGTTATTTTAGGATCAACTGTGCCAACCCAACTGCCTGCTGCTATCCTCTTCGCTAACCCACTCATAGCTTAGCAGCAGATATTGGGAACTCTCCTAAAACAGTTTCCAGAGGAACCTCCCTGCCCCCTACGTGCATCTCAATGGGTTACTGTTGAAATCACCCATCTCCTAGAGCTTTAACCTGAGAAAGAACAAAGGAATTTCTGTATTGTTATCCTCTGAAATCACTTTATTTAAGCTCTTAAAGCTTGGTAACAATCTATTCCAGAAACCACATTAACTTGACATCTCTACTTGTGATCAAAAGCATCCTTAAAACTAGGTTACTGCATACAGCTATGCAATCACTTACCTGGCAAATATACCCAAGGAATGAAAAAACAAACAAGCAAACAAGATAACTAGTAGCATATGTTATATTCAAGAAAAGCTGTGTCCTTTACACCCATAAGTCACTGTCCAGCATCCTTCAGGTCCCCTTCAGATACTGGAAGGCTGCTATGAGGTCTCCACACAGCCTTGAAAGAGAGACAAGGCTCAAGAAAATAAATTTCAGTTCTCAGCGAACAATTTGAACATCTGGTGTAAGCTATGCTATTTATTTATCCACAGTGCTAAGTCACTGCAGAGTTTAGAGAATTCTGACCCCATTAAATAACCCTAACCCTTCACATGCTTGAACTTCCAACTGATTCTGCAGTTTTAAGCATCTGAATCCTCATAGAATACGCAACAAATAAGGTAAAATTAAGGTGTACTGGACTTCTTGGATACCATAAGGAAGTGCAAGAATAGTGTTAATATCAGTAGTCACTTTAACACCCAAAGAAGCCTTTTAAGCTCAGAAGTCACAGCCTTCCATATTCCCAAAACCACAGAACCCATTGCAGGGTTTCATCTTTGCCTCTGGATGGTACAGAAACTCAGAATGAACCTTTTATCAGAAGCAGAAGGTGCTTAAGCAGTCTAACTGCTGACTGCAAATTCCACGAAGCAGTTACATTCTGTAAAAACCTACTCTGTCTCACTTAAGCCAGAATTGGGAGGCTCCAGAAAACAAAGCAAAAATAAGCTTCTGAAAACCAGGGGATACAGCACAAGCATGCTATTCTCATGTTAAGCAAGAAGAACGTAGGGCACATTTTCTGCATACATACTGAACTGTTAAGCAAGGAAAAACCTTTTTCAGGTAATACCTTCTAAAACTCCAATAGCACAGCAGGCTGGGAAGCAAAGGTTTGACAAGAGTATTAGCCTTCTCTCCACACTGGAAGCAGATGCTGCATTTCATCTAAGACTCTAAAGCACTTGCATGGTACTAGCACCACAGCAAAGCACCTCTGAATTGGCATTTGAAGAAGTTGCTATTAAAACCTTACTCCAGCCAATAATCTTCCAGGTCACTCTTTATCAGCATTTAACATCACTTTGCTTTTGCACTGTTGTTTCCTCTAATACTTGAGTAGTGATAAAATTTAACTCCTCTGCAGAAACTCAGGACTCCCCATTAAAGCTAAGATTCAAGGATTTCACGGAGTTCCACATATGGTATCAAAAGCCAGTTTACACAATAACTGTAACATACTACTACTAACACCAATTAAAAAAAAATATCACCTGCTAAAGAATAAATTTTGCTAGGTATAATCAGGAAGTTACTTGATGCTGTATTAAAGCCTTCTACAGCATCGAGATGAGTGCAAGAACACCTTGGAAAAAAAAAAAGGTAAAATGA
Source organism: Agapornis roseicollis (assembly GCA_002631895.1). NCBI lineage: Eukaryota > Metazoa > Chordata > Aves > Psittaciformes > Psittacidae > Agapornis > Agapornis roseicollis. The sequence goes on from NDXB01001998.1 coordinate 26,151, forward strand.
ATAAAAGCTAGAGATGCTGAGACTGATGGGAGGCATCTGTATCTCCTCAATCCTCTTGTATATACTGAAAGGGAAAAAGAAAAGAAACAAAACAGTGGTCCCATACGGCTCAGTTCAGCACTGCATCATACAGACCACACTGGCAGCAGAACAGGGAAACTGCCAGCAAGGAGATGAGGTACAACAGTGTGCTCTATGGCTTCAGCAACAGCTAAGCAAAAGCACACTGCAAGACAGAATCTTCTGGGCAAGAGTGAATGGAATACCAAATGCAACAAATGAGGACTACAGTTGTACCTGGGGATTACTCCAATACAGACAGATTATATCCATTAGTACACATCCTTTCTATAAGATAAAGCCCTGTTACAGTTGTCACACTACTCAAATGTCAGCATATAATCTGAATTCAGCATGAGAAATGGACGCACCCAGTTACAGCTCAGGACGAACAGCTTCGCATTAAATTTCAGCTATCACAGAATCCCAGACTGATTTGGGTTGGAGGGAGCTTAAAGCTCACACAGTTCCAACCCCTGCCAAAGGCAGGGACCCCTTCCACTGCAGCAGCTTGATCCAAGCCCCTGTGTCCAACCTGGCCTTCAACACTGCCAGCCATGGGGCAGCCACAGCTTCTTTGGGTACGCTGTGCCAGCGCCTCAGCACCCTCACAGCAAAGAGCTTCTGCCTAAGAGCTCAGCTCAGTCTCCCCTCTTCTGGCAGGTTCAAGCCATTCCCCTTGGCCTGGCCCTACAGGTCCTTGTCCCAAGCCCCTTTCCAGCTTTCCTGTAGCCCTTTTAGGCACTGGAGCTGCTCTCAGGTCTCCCCTTCAGGAGCCTTCTCTTGTCCAGGCTGAGCCAGCCCAGCTCTCTCAGCGTGGCTCCAGAGCAGAGCTGCTCCAGCCTTCCAGAGTTTTTTTTTTTTGTTTGTTTGGGGGTTTTTTTGTGTGTGTTTTTGTTGGTTTGTTGTTTTTTTTTTGGTTGTGGGTTTTTTGGGTTTTTTTTAGAAAACTTACCAAAAAAAAAAAAAACCCCAAAAAAAAAAAAAACCCCAAAAAAAAAAAAAACCCCAAAAAAAAAAAAAACCCCAAAAAAAAAAAAAAGCTACAACAACCTAAGTCAACATTATCCCAAACTTACTCCCCTGCAACTCTTATTAATTGCACATTATCAGGTACTCTACAAAAGCAACTCCATTTTGCTAAGTCCTGCTTAAGAAGCATGAAGTATACCTATACTCTTTTTAAGCCAGAAACACCACCCAACCTATCACACCAAAACACTGGGACACTGAAACTACAGATTTTTGTTTCCCTACTTCCAATTCTAACACCTTACTGCTACCACTGAAATGATTTTTTAAATGACAAAGACCGTGAACATGTCATTTGATGTGGCATGGTTTTATTTGTTAAAGATTGCTTGGATTTTAGCTATCACTAGTTGTAAAGTATTTGTTTCAACAGAGCAATTCATACTCATAAGGAATAAACTGCCTCAGTGGAAGATAAATTGTATAAATGAATGCTTAGGCTTTATTTCTTTCCTGAGTGCTTCTTGTCCCCCATTTCTGTCAAAACTGCAAGGGAGAGCATAAAGACAGGATCTTAAATTCTACCAAGTTCATTGTCTATTATAGAAAAGTGAGCTCACATGCCAACATTTTGTTTCAGGATACACAGGGATTATGTGATTAGAATCCTACTGGCTGGCTGGGAGGATTCAGCAAGATAACTACAAATTACTCAGAGGGCTAGTGTCAAAAGGACCTCTGTACTTATTTAGCCCCTGCTCTAGATTACTGACCCACTTATGAAGAGCTAAGCACCCCTGCTGTGCAATGCCAACACCAACCCACTCCATCTGGTTGCTTCTGCTTTCTCAGAAGCCCTATTAGTCTGCGTAAGAAGTCATGTTAATTACCACATGAGCAGCTTCTGCATACTACACAACATCAGCCTCACTTCACATGTAGTCACCTTGACAGCACAGAAACACAACATTAATCTCAGCACAACTGTCAAGGACATACAGTAAATATATGCATATTTCTGAAGGGACACTAACTTTTGCCCAAGCTGCTCTCAGTTTTGAGAAAAGCTTGTAGGTGTCTAGCTGCTTTGCATTTCAATGATGAAAGAGTGCATTAGAGTTAAGTACTGTATCACGCTCTCTGGCAATCTCCAATGGGGACAAGAAACTTGTGGAACCATAACTGACGCTTCTGTTGAGGCAACAGTGTCAAACAGAAGCTTCCGACAACACTTGTCAGTATCCACAATGAGTTTAACAGTATTAGTAAGTAAATCTAAAGCTAGTTAATTAAAACCAAACACAACCAAACAAAAAGCCCAGCTGTCACATCAGAACTTCATCTCAGTCTGCAGCTTAGCACCTCAAACTTCCTGCTGACTAGGAGACTCAAATTCAGATTTTATTATTTATCCCTGCTGATCAGCAGATCTTCATGACATTCATGCAAGTGGGTCTCAAGCAGCAGTTTCATTAACTTACTAAATCTAAGAACAACAATCTCCAAAAGTCATTACAGTACTGAGCTGACATTTGTTCCTTCTTGGGAATCCAGACTACTGCTGTCAAAGTGAAATAATACCAACTGTCCAAGAGCCAACTATGAAGCTCAAGAATTCTGTACAGTGCTGCTGGCAACCCTGATACCACCTCATCCCTTAAAGCCACGTCTTACTTTAAAATTAGACCATGTATAATAGCCAACATTACTCGAGCTATCTAGCTACCTACTTACTCCTAAGGTAGTCAAGAAATGTAAAACCAAGGTCCAGTCCTTTTTATAGCTGACAGAGAGAATCATAGAATCAACCAGGTCAGAACATCCAAGTCCAACCATTCCCTAAGCACTGCCAAGGCCACCCCTAACCCACGCCACGCCACTGAGTGCCTCCCCTACATGGTGTGTGAACACTTGCAGGGACGGTGACTGCAACCCCGCCCTGGGCAGCCTGTTCCAATGCCTGAGCATCCTTTGGGGAAGGAATTGTTCTTCAGCTCCATCCAAACCTGCCCTGGTGCAGCTTGAGGCCGGTTCCTCTTGTCCCATCCCTTGTTCCTAGAGAGCAGAGCCCAGCCCCTCCTGGCTCCATCCTCCTGTCAGGCACTTGCAGGGAGCCATCAGGACACCCTGAGCCTTCTCTTCTCCAGACTAAATCTCTCAGGTTCCTCAGCCATTTCTCATTACAATTCTGCTCTAGGCCCTGCACCAGCTCCTTCTCTGAAGCCCTCTGGTAATAAAATACCTCTCTTGTAATGATGGGTCAAGAGCTGAACTCAAACAAATGAGAACAGTATAACAAGAACTGCAGGTCACAAGAGTTCTACAGAGTGTAACAAAGGCTACACAGAATATAACAAAGTATTTGTATATTTAACTTTGTATTGTTTAAAGAATTATTTTCCTACTTGACATTTTCTACATGACAAGAGGTCATGCAGACAGGAGGACAAAGACCAGGAAAACAAAGATATACAATCATAGAATAGTTAAGGTTGGAAAGGACCTTAAGATCATCCAGTTCCAAAACCCCCCTGCCATAAGCAGGAACACCTCACACTAAGCCATGGCACCCAAGGCTCTTTCCAACCTGGGGATAGAGCACTCACAACTTCCTTGGGCAACCCATTCCAGTGCCTCACCACCCTAACAGGAAAGAATTTCTTCCTTAGATCCAATCTAAACCCCCCTGTTTAAGTTTGAACCTGTCACCCCTTGTCCTACCACTACTGTCCCTAACAAAGAGTCCCTCCCCAACGTCCTGTTTCTATATTCTAACATCATCTTTGAAATTAAATTTAGACAACTATTTTTCTGAATAAGCAGTATTTACTGCTCCAGTCCCCTAAAAGGGAGCTCTTGGAATTCTTTTAAGAGCTTGATCTCTAGAAGTTAGATGCACAAAGTGAATCTCCGTATGGCATATGCAGCTTCTGCTTTACAAAGTGCTTTCCAGTTAAGCATTTGGTCTTTGTCATGGTAAAGCCTTGCTAAATACATAGAGTCATCTCATGTCAAGTCAAATGTTTTCCCTAATCTTCAGTCTACTGATATACATTAAGACAAGAAAGCTCTAATGTTTTATTTCTGATTGTGTTCCAGCTGGCAAAGGAAGAAAGCAGAAGAAAAAACTCAGAATCTGGGGACTGCTCTAGGGAAGAAAATATATGCAGAGGGCAGCATTAGAAACAAAAGGTGAACAGAAAAGATAAGGAACAGAATTAAGGTAGTCATTCATTCACAGCATACTCTTAACTTTCCCAGAAAGCAGCATCAAATCTAAAAGAGAATGCTAAAACCATTATCAGATAACAGCCATAACACATTTCATATATGGAAATCATTATCAACACCAGTCCAATCTAGTTTGTGCTGTGATTAATACAAAGTCTAAAAGTAGCTAAATCAATGTAACTAACTCAGATATTAAGATCATAAACCAGATGCAGGTTCACTCCCCTAGAGATTAAGTGTCCAGGGGCAAAATGCCCAGGATACTCCTGTGCCACCAGATCTTCCACTTTTGCAAAGAAAAGCACAACTGTGAAGTGATTTGATACTTGTATGTCATGTAATGCGCTTACACAGGCACCTCTGTGGGATTTCTGTACATGAACTGAGAGCATACTTCATTATACTTACAAACGTAACACTTGCCTCTCACACAGCAGTTGCTATGAATTAAGTTGAGAAAGTCAAAGGGGTAGAATGCAAGTCATTCACCTACACGTAAATATGTACCAGGAGTAGAATCACAGCACTAGAAATTTTCCAAGTTATTAAATAAGAAGCACTTTCATTAACCAATAACATATTACAGTAAATAAAATGGTCTTCAGAAAACCTGCCTCCAAAGATAAAATTCCCCTTCAAAACGGAGAATGGATTCAGCTTGTGTAACTTAAATGAAACTACCAGACATAACTGAAAATAATTAGACAACTGAAGTGTTGACCAAGGAAAAACAAGTCTTCTGTGTTTTTTTTTTTTTTTTTTTT
>NDXB01001998.1:31287-98711 GCA_002631895.1 Agapornis roseicollis
TTTTTTTTTTTTAGTGGAAGTGTAGGTTCAATTAAGCCCCTCCAATCATAGACAGGGTTATTAAGAAAAAGCATAAGGCAGTGCTACAAACAGAGCTGTGCTAAGCACAACCAGAGCACATACAATCTGGAATCTACTTAGTAATAAAAATTTAAATGTAAGGATGTTATTAGAAATTGTGACTTCACAAAGCATTGATTCAGTTGTAAGCAAGCATCATATAAAACCAAAAGAATCTAATGAATCAAATGCATGGAATTGATTTTTTTTTTAGCCATTTGTTTAAAGCCTAAACATCCATTTAATCATCTCTGAAGGGGTTGCAATAATTTTGAACACAACGGCACTTACCTTGGTATTGTCACACATTTTGTATTGCAATTCTGCGTGGTAATGGCCTTCTCCAGCTCATCCAGCTGTCCTGTTTTCTTGAGCTTCTTGACCAAGCTTTTCACTGCTTTTTCACACCACTTTTCCTCCTGACCATTCTGCTCACCACCACCCGCCCCTCCAGAGCTACCAGCAGATTTTTTCCATCCCAGAAGTCTCTTCACAACTGGTGGAGTGAATGGCAAAATGGACATGACTTTCACCAGACAGGACACTCAGCAAGCAAGAGACTCCCGTTTGATCCCTAAAAACACAAACCAAAACAGACATTAGCACTGAGGTTTCATACAAAACAAATACCTTGCTTAGGAGCTTTAATTACCAAATGCCATAGGACACTGCACCCTAGAGCACAAGTAAGATAACAGTTCAGAAGTAGTCTGAATCATGGTTAGGTACTTCAAGAAGGTTCAAACACAAGTTTGCTGCAGATTCTTCAACAGTTAGGACAGACTAAGGTTACTGTTGTATTAAACACTGAATCTGTCCTCAAGACTTCCCTGGCTAAAGTCAACTCCAGAAAATACAGAAGTTAACTAGAATCTAACTCTGCATCTAGGCTGGCTGGTTTTAATCACTAAATTTTTCCACAAGTGACTGACAAATCACATACAAATACATACACGTTCTGCCTATCTCCAAATTAACTTAGCAGGCAAAATTGTGTTTGGAATGTCATTACAGTTTGACAGAAGTCTTCCAGCAGCCAGCAATTTCACAAGCCTTTTCTCATTTTGTTTGTCATGTTTTCAACAGCTACCAATTTTTGTTCCACGGGGGACAGTGATTTGAAATTCGCTAAAGTCTGGTAATAAGGTTATTCCCATCTTTCAATCTTGAGTTCAATGGCCTAAAGATAATGAATCTTATCAACTGGCAGTACGTAAAATCATTAAATCTTTCAAAATTCATTAAAGGATATTTAAAGCCTTAGTTTGCAGTTACCTAAGTAGTAGAACTGTCTGCTTTCAATTTTAATAGCCTTCATTCAGTATCAATTACCTGAATGAGGATGTTTATACAAAATGAAAGATTAGAATGGATGCTGAAATTTGGGCTATGTTTAGCATTCACTGCAATTTGCACTTCAAATCAGTTTAAAGAGGAAATTATAGCCATTTAGGCAAAAAAAAAAAAAATTAAAAAAAAATGTATTTTGGTTTTGCAGCTTCTATTAGGCTAGTTTCAGGTATTAAAATATAAGACCCAAATCAACTGTATCATTTCAGGCAGACAGCTGTTAGCCTGAGAACATAATACTCCTACGGATAGAAATAAGGTTGTGGCTTTAGTTTTCTGGGGCTTTTCTGTTTGTTGTTGTTTTTTGGTTTTGTGTGTGTGTCTGTGTGTGTTTGGGGTGGTTTTTTATTTGTTTGTTGTTTTTTATTTGCTGGTTTGGTGTTGTTTTTTTTTTATTTTCCACTACAGTGCTGTATTTCCAGGCAGCAAATAGGTTTTTGAACTCCAAGAAGTCTCCCTATTTCCAAGCTGCTCAAGTTAGTTCAGTCAGCTGAAAATACCTTGTTTTAGTACATCCCTTGCTTCTATCCAAAATATACCAACTTCATCTTCCTGAAACTTCCAATCCACAAAACAACATGGTTGATTTGGGATACTTCAGGCTACAGTAATCATGAGTAATTTATGCCTTGTCATGTCTCTGCAGTCTCAGAAAGGACCAACAAGTCAATAAACACTAGATTATATTCTACAGGTAACTTTAAATCATAAATTTTCAACTTCCACAGAACAAAATATTCAGTAGGAATGGCACTTCAATTTCAACTAAATTATACCTCTATATACCAGCTTCTGAAAGAACCCAAAACCAGGACTGAAGCAAGAATGGTAGGTTTGGGGGTCAAGGAGTCAGGGGTTCCAATAAACAGGGACTGAACTGTTCCGAGCATGTTCCAAACTGTGCAGGCCTGGGAGTGAAACACATTAGACTCCCACTACAGTCCACTGAGTGGCTCCAGGGATAAAACAGGAGGCTTGCACTCCCTCTCCTGTTTTAAGGTGTCCAAAATGTGGAACAGCAACAGTCACACTGAGCTTAAAAAATAAGAAAGACTTCAGGTTTTGATCAAGATCATTAGATGTTTCAGAGGCATACAAAAGAAATTTAAAAAGACTAAACCAAAAAGTACAGGCTCTTTTGATTTGAAGACCATATTTCAAATACTCTCAGTTGATGATGTAGTATCAAAACATTAAATTCAATGCTAACAGATGTAGGTAACCAAGTACCACAATCGTTGCTTATCTACACCAATTCTACTCCCATTTACAGAGCTCACCAACACATAAGTATTACCTGTTCTTCAGCTTCAAATTTGATAACTTTCAATGTCCCAGAATTCTCCTTTGATTGTCAGCCTTATAAAACAAACACTTCAGCAGGGTTTCTTTTACCACCAAGGTAAATTGCTTATTCTTCCAGGCCCTCCCTGCTTTTATCTAATTCTTCAGTTTTACAATCCTCCTCGTGATGAGGTGTCCAGTTTTGCAATATTCTCTCCCTTAAGACTTAACACTGATCTATGTATCATTTTCTGTACTCTTTGGTGCCTTTTTCTCTTATTTTTAACTATGATTTGCCTGTTTCACATGCACACTGAGTGATTTAAGTCTGGCAACAGGAAAGAAACCCCATAGATTTCAGTATTCTGTACATTTGAACTCTCATACTATTTTGAGAGAGGCAAAAAACTGCAACAAAAAAATATTTTTCTCATTCCCAAAATATTATGACATCAGACCTAGCTAATCAGAAATTTCCAGGTATTATCCTTAGTTTTAACCAGTTTCTGTACAGACATGTGCTCATCCATACCTATAAAATCACAGGTTGATCCCCTATGTCCTTGAAGATTAGCTTTTCCAAAACACAAAACAAAACATAAAGGCAAACATTTAAAGAGCCCTTTATGACAATTACTGCAGCTTAGGAGCTATTTAAAGGAAAAATACAACACACACCACAGCTGCAAATTAAGATTCTGGGAGGCTTAAACTACCCTTTTTTCTTCTAGCTACTGTTTTGCCAGATCAGGGATTTGCCAGAAGTATCAGAAGAATTTCACCAGTTATTTCAGTAGTGGCCCCATATCTTTTAACAAATGAGCAGAGAGATTGTGACACAAGTAGGACAGAAATTCATTCAGCTTAATACTTCAGCCAATTGTGGCAAGTACTCATTGGAGAATATTTCAGCCACCCTGATTTATGGAGAAACGGCACTCTGCTACAAGCCTAGAGGAGGCATCTACAAAAAGGTAGCCATGGTTAGGTTTAATTATGAGCAATTTGGATAAAGGCAAAGTATGCAAGGAAAAAGCCTTGAAAAACCCTACTAGGTCAGAAGAGTACTGCATATAGCCTGGTGCTCCATCACCTTAAGCGACAAAAGGACATGCTACTCACGGACATCACAAACCTGGCTAATTTATGTGGCCCACTCTCCCCATAATTATTCAGTACCTTAAACTATTACAGCATGAAATTAAAGGTTACATTCCTACCTATCCCCTTCAGCAGCCATTTATGGACCTGTTGTTCAAAAATTCACTTTCTGAACCTACCTCCCACAATCTCTTGTGGCAGACAGCACCACAATTTAACTGTCCACTGTTGTAAAGAAGTACTTTTAGCTATTTTAATTTATTCTCTTCCTAGTTTCAGAAACTGCCTCTTGTCCTACCACTGCAAACTTTGGTGAAGAACTGTTTCTATTCATCTTGTCTGCAAGCTTCATGATTCTGTACATTTGAATCATCTCCCTCCCTCAAACAGAGGGATATCGGCCTTTTGTCACAAAGAAGTATCTGAATGAACTTAGCTCATACAGTTTGAGAAGGTCTTCTGGGCAGATGCCAAGCCTGAAAGGTTTAGTACTTCAACTAAATTACAAATACTCAATTGAATTACAAGTACTGCATGAGGACTGATCCAAAGGCTAAAAAAAACCAGGAAAGCTGTATCAGCCTATGGTCATCTTTCCATTTTTCTTTTTGGTCGTAGTACCCCAACATTCTCCACATTGTAATTAAAATAAAGACAGAAATTTACACCTCACAAGGTATTTGGAGATGGAAGGCAGACACTACATGTCCGAATGTCTGGCAGGAGCTCAAATAAAAATGAGGAGCCCTACACCTGCATTGAATCCTGACTATATCCACCTAGGCAGACTCAGATACCATGTTTTACACTAGTGGGTTTAGGAGTCACTGTTGCAGCTCATTTTTGACCAGCAAATCCCAATTCCCACTCTAACACACGAACACACTGGGATTCTGAGTAATTGCAGGGAGCCCTTCTGGGCTTAACTATAGTTGAACTATTAGTATCAAGGCAGCAGTGCAACACAAAGCAGAAAGCTTCCACTATTTTTTATCCCTTTCCATGTCCTCTGCATTGTGCCTTAAAAATGTAGCTCTGAATGCTCAAGTACTCACTGCTCAGAGAAATATGACAGCTTCTTTAGATAGCTGGAACACATGGAGCACATGCTGCTTCTCCAAGCAGATTAATACTGGAAGACTAACAAATTGCCTAACTTTGGTAGTATTTGTTTCATCTCTGCCCCCGTGGTATCTCTGCTTCCTGATTCACACGTTTCTATAGTTGGTCAAACAGTTGTCATAGTTGGCAACTTTTAAAGCCACAGTTTGAGTCATGTCTGCTATTATTCAATTCTACTGTGGTTCTCTGGAACAACTATTAAATATTAAGCCCATGATCCTAACAATAACTAAGCATAAAAGATGAAGAAAATCTTAAGGGCAGCATGCTAGCAGAGTAAAATCTTCAAGGGAAATTTTCCTTTCCCAAGTGTCTGGAACATGCTATAAACACATTGGTGCTACCAAAAATACCAAGTGATTTCTGGCTAATTTATTCTAAAGCCTTATGCAGCATAGTTTATATCAGTCTGACTATTCATCTTAAACTTGAAATAAAGAAATCTGATTTCTCCTGGTTTTACTACAAGTATTCTGGCTTAGAGGAATTCCATTTGCAAGAGCTCTTCTGGAATACAGAGGACAGAAGTTGAGCTTCTGAGGAAAGCAGATCGAGGAAAATAATTTGTGGTATTTGAGAGAGTCTATGAGTTAATTTCCTCCCGATTTTAGCCCCATTTTCACTTTTTTTTAAATGCAATGTTTTTTTCATTAATCCTGGAATTCTGACAACATTCTTTATCAATTTCACCAAGTGCACAATGTTTCAGGGTATTTTAATAGATGGGGGAATATCCACCCTGTCCCTTCACATGCAGCCCTATGACACTACTGGCTTCAAGATAAGGTAACATTAATTGAAGCCTAATCTATTTAAGGCAGCGTAATAAATTAATTATTTTAGAAGACCTTACATTAGTCTAGACAGCAGTGAGATTTGAAGTTTTAAAAGGCATAGCTTGCACAGTACTGCATGTCTCCTATATTAAGCCAAAATCATTAATACTAAAAGAAACAATAAACCAAGTATTTTATATTGCATTGAGCCAGTCTTTCCCCTTTCAGGCAGAATACACTCTAAAGCTTGGTGAAACAGACAAGAGAAGACATTTCACTTCTATTGCACCCAACAACCCCTCCAAAAACAGCCTTTTGAGATTCCAAAAGGGCTAACTCCTTCCCCTACAAAGACACCTGGCTCTGTGACACTGCAGGAGCTCAAATCTACTGCAACATACAAGACCTTTCTGAAAAACACACCACCATGAGATACTAAGATGGTGCCCACTACTCTCCACTCATATTCAGGTCAATGTAGGTCACCTTTAGGTATTCCCATACTGGATTTGAAGTGTTAGCAGCTTTTTGTTCAGGGAATATGGGGTGTAAAGCTGGGGGAAGGGAATTCTGCCCTAGTGAGCAATGCCCTCAGATCCACCTTAGTTCAGCTTTTTAGCCAATTAGGCAAGTAGTGGGGAGAGGCTCTAAAGAGCTTCCTCCCAAGGGGCTCCATCTGTCCCAAAGCTCCATCTGTCCAGCTCACAGGCCAAAGCTCAAAGATATGAAGCCAAGGTCCTGGTTCAGCTTTGACAGCAGCCAATGAAGTTCAAGGCAGGCTGCTTCTGATCTGCAGGGACAAGAGCAAAGAAAATTCCTCCTCTCTGGGTCAGCTCTGGAATAGGAATTTGAAACATGCCTATATAGAGACTCAATGTACACATTAATTTTTATTACTGTTGAATATTGCCATGCATTTTGAAACCCTGAATAACTGCACTATCTTTATATGGCTCACTGAAAACAGAATTACCCACTCCAAAAGTAGACTTCTTTTTTTTGTTCTTGCTCACTTCATGAAGTTTGATTACAAATAAAATGAGAAAACTCATTTCTCATACACGGAACTAAAATAAGGAGGATCATAATGTTATGAAAGCTTCAGAAGCTGGGGTCTTCTCCAATTACTACAAATTACAGACAAGTGTAGTAATAAAAAGCTATATTGCTCTGAGAAAATCTGCACACTGTATAGAATCATAGAATAGTTAGGGTTGGAAAGGACCTTAAGATCATTCAGTTCTAACCCCCCTGCCATAAGCAGGGACACCTCACACTAAACCATTCCACCCAAGGCTTCGTCCAACCCGGCCTTGAACACTGCCAGGGATGGAACACTCACAACCTCCCTGGGCAACCCATTCCAGTGCCTCACCACCCTCACAGGAAAGAATTTCTTCCTTAGATCCAATCTAAAACTCTCCTGTTTAAGTTTGAACCCGTTACCCCTTGTCCTGTCACTACAGTCCCTAAGGAAGAGCCCTCCCCAGCATCCCTACAAGCCCCCTTCAGATACTGGAAGGCTGCTATCAGGTCTCCATGCAGCCTTCTCTTCCGCAGGCTGAACAGCCCCAACTTTCCCAGNCCTAAGGAAGTCCCCAGCATCCCTACAAGCCCCCTTCAGATACTGGAAGGCTGCTATCAGGTCTCCATGCAGCCTTCTCTTCCGCAGGCTGAACAGCCCCAACTTTCCCAGCCTGACTTCGTATGGGAGATGCTCCAGTCCCCTGATCATCCTCATGGCCCTCCTCTGGACTTGTTCCAACAGCTCCATGTCCTTTCTATGTTGAGGACACCAGAACTGCACACAGTGCTCCAGGTGAGGTCTCACAAGAGCAGAGTAGAGGGGCAGGAACACCTCCTTCAACCTGCTGGTCACGCTCCTTTGGATGCGGCCCAGGCTACAGTTGCTTTCTGGGCTGCAAGCAGTCGGCTCATGTTCATTTTCTCATTGACCACCACCCCAAGTCCTTCTCTGCAGGGCCGCTCTTCTATATCACACATTCATTCATTCATGGTACACTAAAAGTGCATGCAACTGAAGAGAAAGAAATGTTCATTTTACTGACCTTTGATTAAGCAACTAATGGGACTGATTATTTTGGCAACTTTTCTGGAACTGCAAAACAAAAATAACCACAACTGCAGTCAGCCAATCCACCTGCCTCTGCAAAGCAGCAGACTTCTTTCACATAGTATTATCAACTTTGCAGCATCAATTCTTAAAACTGAAAGACCTTCCTTAGACCTACAAAAGCACAGAATAAACACTCCAAACCAGAGCAGTTTAAGCCCTACAGGAATAGTAACAGAACTGATTATCAGGTATCTAGTTTTGATCTGCATAGCTTAACAGCTTCTCCTTTTCCTTAAACTACAAACAATTGCATTTACCAATTAGTTAGTGCAAATTCACTTTCAAGATAGGCCTAACCTAAATATTCAAAAGGCCAGGCCCCCACAAGCCCTTAATATGCAAGGGCTCTCTCTGCAATGTCTACGGTTAACCTCTATACCTCCAGTGTAGTTAAATCTAGCCTGAGCTAGACTATCCTTACAGGAGATTCAGGAACTGCTATCTCATAGTCTCCTCTTGTCCTTACTTCACACAATGGCTGTCAAACACACATAATCATCATAAAAAGTCATTTGGAATGAAACCTTACTGTTTGTAATACAGATTCTCTGCTGGGAGTGGAGAGCAACATTTTAGGAAGGTTTTCTGCAGTAGCCAATTTCTTCTAGCCCAGGGAGTATTGAACACACAGCTGCCTGTACTATTCTATTACAAAAAAACTAATCCCATCGCATGACCTGCAGCAATTCAGTTTAACAAATCAACAATTACAAATATTTTGGCAAAGTAAGCTTAGGTATTGTTTGACTCTCAGCACAGTTCACAACCAGTTTATGGCTTTATGATAAAAGTCATTAAATCCAATCTGAAAAGCAGAATTTACAGCTCACTTAGCAAGTCAGGCCCATAAATGGATGCTTTCAATTACAGGGCATTTACGTGCACAATCATTAAGGCAGTGCTGAGTACATTTGGGAACTCTAGAATACTTTTTATAATAATTAAAACTTTGCGTACTACTTTTTATATAAACAAAGCTTAGGAATTCTCTTCAGTCTCAAGCAGAGCTCAGGTTCATTGTTATCCAGAACCTACTACAAAGCCTGTTCTCCCAGTGCTTTTGTGGGAAAGGGATTAGAGGTGGAAACAAGTTTTGTTTTTTAAAGTTGCTTTTAGTAGCACAGATTTTGCTGAGCTCCAATAAACTCAATTATATCAACTGGTGCTTAACACTTCTGAGAGATCAAGTGGAACAGGAAGATGGAGGAGGACCCAGGAGGGCCTCTCATTTGGAGATTTACTGAGCAATTCAAGCCTATTTGATTTTGTTTGTGAATCTACCCTCTAGGTGAAAGAGGAGATCAGTTACAAAACAAATTTTAACCTTATTTTTTTACAACTGTGTTGCTCTTTTTACCATGAAACAGAACCTCAGGGAAGTTGACAAATTCCTCAAGATGTATTAACTCATACCCAGCTTCTTCCAGAAAGAAAACTGGATCTTCAAACACTTGTTGTCTTTGGTGACGCCAATGTAGAACAACAATCAACTACAGAACAACAATCAACTACCAGGTTACTCTGTTAAACATCCCAACATATTGTTAAATATGCACTTAGACTCAGCTTTGAGATAAGTTTAAACCACCTTAAATTGGATCCTCCCCTTCCTCTTTCTAACGGCATTTGTAACCAACATTATCTTTCATCACGATAGTGCTAAGCAAACGGGGGAAGGGACTTCAAAACCTCCCCTTTACCTACATTCCCACTCCTCTCTAATTCACTAGAGATTGTAAACGTTAACATTTTAAAGCTACAACTTAAGGCAAATAACCTGTACCAACACTGCAAAAGTCTAAAGAGCAACCTCTTTCTGCCAAAAGAAGCTTCTCACCTTAACAGGAGGTGAAAAGCTGCTCTTTTTTTTCAGCCTGAAGAACAGAGCAAAGACTGATCAGTCTCTCACTACAGAGTTCAACCCCCACAGAAAAAATGTCATGAATCAGTCTTGAAAGTACAGCTCTCCAGGCTAAGAGAGGAACACTTAAGAACAGACTAACCTGCAGTTATGTGCGGTCTCCTAATAAGCTGTCATAATAAACTCCGTGCTACAGATGGAATCTGGCTCTTTTATAACTGTGATAACGTGAGCTGTGCACACAACATTCACAGGTTGCAGCATTTACTAACAGCACTTTCAGCAATACTCCTTTGGTAAATTCACTTTTTCTTAGTGCTGTGTGTTTGTAAAAACTACAGCACACGTGTTGGAATCTGGGGACTGTCTGGTCAAAAACTGTGACAGACAACCAAATCACGGGACAAGGCTGCAGTCTGAATCCCAGCTGTTCAATTAACAGCTCTTCAGGACTATCACACTGGCTCTTCACTCACCCACTTGTGGGGGCTTTTCTTCCTGTCCTTTTTTACTTCCCCAGAGTAAAGAATAAGAACTAAAGTCATACTTTTTCTCTTCCCTTCCACTCCACATCAACAAATTACACACAGGAGCTCTACAGTTCTGCAGGACCCCCAACTACTTGTATTTTTCATACACAGCCTCTCCCATGCGCTTATCAAGCTAGATGAAGCACTCAGCAGACTACATTTGTTTACATCTCGCAGCACACATATAACTACAGCATTAAAACTAGTGCCATGAAGAAAACCACTAATCTTAACTCACTCGTGTACACGTCTCGTGCAGGTAGCGCTTATTTCACGTCCGTGGCTCTGCACCTAGGAAGGGAACAGACAAAAGGGCATTGGCTGAAGCAGAGCCTAAACACTTCTTTTGCAACTTGCGCTTAACTTTCACCACCACACCGGCGCGGAATACTGCACACCTAATCTCTGCAAGAGAAAAAACACTGGACAGAGAGGGAGAGGCAGGAGAAGCACAACTTCGACCGATACCCCCTCCTCCCCTCGCCCCCCGTACACACAGCGACATAGGCATGGATCGGCCCTTCCCACCCCTCACCGCGGGGACACCCCAGCGTGAGGCCGGTGCTGCGGTGACAGCGACCCCCGCACCCCCCACCTAGCTCCTCCTCAAACACCGCCAGCGAGCAGCTCCCCGCGGTACCGGCAGCTCCCCCAGCCCCGTGCCGCCATCGCCGGGGCCCGTCGGGGCCCTCCGCAGCCGCCCACCGCGTCCCACCACAACAAAGGGGGAGGAGGGCGTGGAGAGGCGCCCCCGGCCCCCGCCGCCACCAGGCCCGGCCCGGCTCTCACCCAAATCCGCAGGCAGGCGGCGGGACCCTGCTTCCCGAGCCGCGGCCGAGCGGTGTTCCCGGTCCCGCGGCGAGGTCGAGTCGGGCTGCGGGAGCACCCCGGGGACCGACCTCTTCCCCGAAGAGGTTTGAGCCCGCACGGTGCCTCAGCGCCGACTGCCCCGTTCGCCGCCTCGCCGCTTCCCTTTACCTCTCTCGGCGCCCCGCCCCAGCGCTGGGCGGGGAGGCGGAGCACTGGTTCCTCCGCCCGTCTCTTACGAACGGAGCGCGATGATTGGATAGAGGGCTCCGAGGCCTGGCCCGAGGAGCCAATCGAGTGCATGCAGAGGGGCGGAGGGAGACGGAGCCGGGGAGGCAGGACTTGCGTGCCCCGAGTGCCGGGGGCGGAACGGCGCCGCTGATTGGCTGAGCCAGCTATCACTCCTCGCCACCAGCGCCCGCAGTGCGCGGGTGACCGTGATAGGAGAGGCGGAGAGAAGGTTTGACTGACCCGCAGGCGCGCGGCCGCGCTGGCGGAGTGATACCTCGAGGATATCTACATGCGTCCCGTAACCTGCCGCTATAGGGCGCGGGTGGGAGCTGAGAAAAAGTAGTGCGCGCCATCCCACCGGTAATTGTCACCCCCCTGCCCTCGGTAGGCCAATAAAACAGTAATTAAAACAAAGTTTAAATGCAGCTTGCACAGGGGAGGGCAAAATACTCAGGCAGGTACCAGCTCCCCACCCTTCCCTTCTTCCCTCATCTCAAAATGGATTTAAACTGCCCGAGGCTTCATCCCCACACATCATAGGCTGGAATGGGCACCGTGACGCTGACACAAGGAGGAGGAAAGGCTGTCCCTCGTCCTCAGTGGCTCCTCAGTGTGTTTTTTCCCCTCATGTCATCATCTTGCCTTGATTTCAGCCACTGCCTTCAGTGGAGCTCGCAGTGCCAACCTCCATTGGTGTGGTCATGGTCTAGTACAACCGAATTCCTAATCCTGAGTGCTCAGGCTCACCACAGGTAAATTAAGAGCCTGTTGCCTCACAACAACATGACCAGGACCCATCAGCACTGAAAAGCCGTCACTTTTCCTTATCCCACCACCTTCCATATGTCCCAGCTGCGGATCATTTCTCTTACACAGAGTCACAGAGGGGTTTGTGTCAGAAGGGACCTTAAAGCTCCTCCAGTCCCAACCCCTGCTGCGGGCATGGACCCTTTCCACTGCAGCAGCTTGCTCCAAGCCCCTGTGTCCAACCTGGCCTTCAACACTGCCAGCCATGGGGCAGACACAGCTTCTCTGGGCACCCTGTGCAAGCGCCTCAGCACCCTCACAGGGAAGAGCTTCTGCCTAAGATCCCATCTAAGCCTTTTAGGTTCCATCTCACAACACAAGAGGTTGCTTTCGCAGCCGTGCTCCTCTCCCAGCCTGAAACGCGTTCTGGGTTGGAGCTGGATGATCTGAAGGTCCTCTCCAACCTTAACTATTCTATGACTCTGTGTAGGTGTTGTGATTCATTGTCTTGAGCACGTGTCCCGTCTCAACAGGTTTGGTGCTGTCAGAAGCCAAGTGAGGCACCTCTCCCACCATCTATCCCTGCTGACGGAATGATAGATGTCAACTCACATAAATCTCCCTTTTTCCTTTTCTGTGCTTGGAATTTCACAGCTTGAAGCATGCATGCAGCTTTATTTCAAGTTTTTGTTGCATTTTTTTCAGCAGTTTGAGTTTCAAACTGGTCATAAAATAAGTGTAACAGTAAATAAATATATATAAATATATACATAAATATATAAAATAAATATAAATATATATATTTATATATATATAAAAGTAAAATGGAGGAGATTTTGCCTGAATGCAAATGGCATTTTCCAAGGCCAGTTTCAATGCGCTTTGGGAGACATGGTCTAGTCTGAGGTGTCCCTGCCCTCAGCAGGGGTTTAGGACTGGGTAAGCTTTAAGATCTGTTCCAACCCAAACCATTTTGTGATTCTGTCATTCTAAGATACCCGCTGCACACAACGCAGAGCTGCTAACAGATTATCATGATGGTTTTGAAAGATAAAGATGTGTTCCAGTCATACTGTATCTGAAAACAGAGACTGGCAGTTCAGCCACTGCAGCATTTGCTTTTGTGAAGGATTCACTGTGTGCAGAGATATTTTTCTATGAACACCAAGTTAATTAAGCACAGTTCTCCTATGGATTTACATCTCCTATTCCATTCACCTTCCCACTGCATTAAATCCTCAGCCCCCACTGTAATATCCCAAAGGCTGGCTTCTGATGTAGCCAAGTCTGACTTCTATGTCCCAAAACTAATTTTACTTGCTTGTAACCTGGCCATGGAGTAGCAGATGCTGGTTCAGGGTTATGTGTTCCCTGGCTGGCCAGATGCCCTTCAATTCTCTGCTGCCAAGGAAGCCAAACAGTGCTGATAAGGGCTAAGCTTTCTCTGCTTTCCTCCAGGGCAGAACACTAACAAGGTTTTTCTTTTCTAATGCCAATGAGTCTTGACCGACATTGTGTTTCCAAAAGCTCTGTGCTGCTGTTAGAGTTCATCAAATAGAACAAAATGTTGACTAGCTTATATTGGGGGATGCAGACATAAGAAACCCATCAAATTTGTGTGAAACTCCTTTCTTTAGAAAAGGAAATTGCAAGCAGTAGGAGAAGTGTCCCTGCTTATGGCAGGGGGTTGGAACTAGATGACCTTAAGGTCCTTTCCAACCCTAACTATTCTATGGTTCTATGATTCTAAGTAAAGCAAATGGAAGAAGGTGGTGTCAGGGCTGCAAATCACAGAGCCCAGAAGCTACCTGAGAAGCATGGTTGCCGTGGAGAAGCCAGGCAGGGATGTGCTCGTACAACATGAACACCACTAGAGAAAGGGCTCCCAGCCATGCAACTGCAGAAATAACACTTGATTTGGTGAAAACAAACAGCAAAACTCAGTCACTCATACCAAAGCAGGATAATGACAGGTCGTGATAACTAAACCACGTAAGTAGGCATGTTTTGGACACGACCAGTTAGGTATCAGTGGGTGGCAGTTCCATTCATATTTGAACCTGAGTGGAAAAGCATCAGCAACTCTTGCAAGGTTTCCTAATGTGTCAGGGGAATTGGCATCCTCACAGAAGCAGCACAGTGGTCTTTCACAGTCACCTGTCTGCAGGAAAGAACAAGGGAGATCATCTGAAAGCTGAAGGAAACATGTTGAAACAGCAGCTGGCTGCACTGCGCTATAGAGAGTACACATTGGCTTCCCAAAGGCTGTGACCAAATCCCCAAAGAGGTAAAAGAAGCACAACACTGATATCATATAACTTCAAAAGACACCTATGATTTCTAAATGACCCAAAGCTATCAGATGTTGCTACGTGAAGTTGGAGACAAGTGTAAAACACAAGGCCAGCAAGATAGGGCTTGGAGGCAGAACAGATAGGTTTTGTGTTAAGGGCATTATTGCCAATATGTCAAAATGATCTGTTAAACTGAAAAAAAAAAGAAAGAGCTTTGAACAGAGCAGTGGTACAAATAGATCAGTCAGCATGTTGGAGGCAGGAAGTAATGTATGACAAAAATGACTATAAATCCATGGAGAACTGCTACTAAATGCTCCCACATTTCTTAGCTTGTTCCATTGAAGCAGTACCATACAGTTTAATAAGTGCTTTGTCTCTTCCATCAGCGACTGCAGTGCTACTTCCCTGCTTACTGTAAATGCCATTTCAGCATGTTGTTTTCTCTCTGAACTTACATGAAGGTAGCTTTCATCTTCCGCAAATCTGCTAAAGATTATGAAAGGGGGAACGGCACACAGAAAAGCTGGGTCTGGAAACTGAAAGGGACAGATTCTCTTTCATGCCACATTACTTCATGACCAAATGGCATGAAAACAGCCTTTCCCTGTTGTTGCAGGATTGCCAGCCACAGTGACAAAGAGTCCAATTGTTGCAAAATCATCCCACCATGGAGGTAACAGCATGAAAAAACACCTCTAGGATTGAGACTGTGTCTCCCTCAGGCTCAGAGAGTTAAATACCAGCTGAAACCACTTCTCTTTATATCACATGCAGTCTGTAAGCAGCTTCACACTATGTCCCTTCTTGTGGCAGCATGAAGAGGGTTAAAGAGGAAACCACACTGCTTTTCCCATCACACGAGAGGCCCAGCAGTTGGTTTTTGAGACAACTAACTGCTGGCCTCCTGTCCAAGCAGGCATTTACATTAAAGTGAGTAGAGCAGAGCTTTAACATCATAAATGAAAAGAAAGCCATTTCATGAAGCACAGAAGTCTCCAAAATGAAGAGGAGCTACTCAGTCATACTGGCATATAGTAGATTAAATATGTGCAAAGGGCCATGTACTCCTTGAACTTTAAAAAACACTGTGACTTCAGGCTGGGATTAACAGCAAAATGCATAAAAAGGTGGTTTATATTTCTGCTCTTCTATGTATCTTTTCAGTCATAAAATTGCACTGAAATGTTGAAACTCAAATCTGTTCACTACCTCTTCTGAAATGCAGAAGTGTGTTTCCAATATTACATAAATCCCTGTCACTTCAGACTAGGCTGTTAGGAGAGTTCTAGGCAAAGGGAAAAAAAAAGGGAAATAGACCACAGTGCAAAAAACAGATTGCCAGCCCTTGGAGTCTGAAGTATCTGTCCTGTTCCTTTGTCAAAGTGAGCCCAAGATATAACTGGTATTCAAAATAATGTGATAAAAATGAAGATAGTCTTTCTGGCCCATCATGGTACAAACTTGTTTGTCTTATAAAGTAGTTACATTTATCAGCTGGAATGGAATTAGACAGTAATCCTTGTAAGTGATATCTCCTCTAAGAAGTTCATAGTGTACTGAGAAGGTGAGCAGGCTGGAGAGCATCCAGAGAACAGCCATGAGGATGATGAGAGGATGGGGCACCATGTGTGGAAAGGCTGAAAGAGCTAGGTTTGTTCAGCCTAGAGAAAAGAAGGCTTAGGGGAGACCCTGTCACCGTCTTCCAATATTTGAAGTGTGGCTACAGAGACAGTCTCCCTTTTTACACAGAGTTCCATGGAAAAGACAAGGGCAATGGGCACAAGTTACTCCTGGGAAGATCCTGGCTGGACACAAGTAGAAAATTTTTCCTAATAAGATCAACCAGCCATTGGAATAATCTCCCCAGGGAAGTGGTGTGTTCCCCAATATTGAATACTGTTAAGATTTGGCTGGACAGGGTGCTGGATTATGTAGTGTAGGTCATGCGGTGCCTAGAAAGGTTGGACCTATGATACTTGAAGTCACTTCCAACCTGGGATTGTGTGATCCTCTTGATCTATATATCTGCTCAAGTTTCTCATTTACACTGCATAATTCTGATGAGTAAATGATTTAACTGCCTTACCTTATCTTAACTCCTAGTGCCTCTTTGCACATAAACCTAGTTGCCCTAAGTAACCAAAAGCAGAGCAAGCAGGGAGAGACAACTTTGGTATAGTCAAGCAAACACTTGAATTTTGAACTCTTGCTGCATTACCATGCTTCACTTTGCACTGAAACGGGTCAAGAGCTTTCATACAGCTGGGCAGTAAGGTCTTGCTGCAGGAAAATCCTGAAGGCCTGGATCCATCTAGGAAGCTTTGTGGCTCAGATGCAGTCATGGATGTTATACACAAGCTTGGTGAACTCAATGTCATACTAGTCTGGCTTCAAAGCCTCAGTTTTACACCTGACTTTAGGTGTGGTCAGCCAACAAAGAAACGGTCATGTCTTACCGTGCTTGAACTCAAAACACATTTTAATTAGGCTTGGCTGGCAGCAGAGGCTGCAGTTAAGCAGGCTGCAGAGCCTCTGAAATGGTTCTGTGGGACCTGTGTCAGGACCAGCACCACCAGATGAAGGTGCAGGGGCTCCCAAGGGTCCATTTGACAGATACCCTCTACTCCTAGCTGAGGGATGTCCACTGTCCACTGTTAATTGTCACTGTCTTATTTCCCTCTGTTTTCCTGATTTTCATACATTAGAAACATTTCTTGTTGTCAGCATTTCTGTTTTTCTCTCTGTCCTTTCTTATTATTCCAAATACTGCACCATTCATCTGTGTATATCCTTTATTTTGAATTAGTTGATTAGAAACACATTTATGCTAACCCCAAATAAGCCATTAATAATGTGAAATAGCCTTGTTTACAAAGAGATTTACACAAGTTTATCTTTATTGACTTAAACAAACACGTGTAATTTGTGAGTAGGCCTGGGGGACAATAGCTTTGTTTCTGAATTAATGGCAGGCCCTGGTCCAGCAAGGATTTATGTACATGTTTAAATCTGCACAGTGAATAAGCCAGCTGAAGGCAGCAGGATCAGTCCTAGGAACAAAATTCAGCATAAATGCAAACCTTGGTATAATTAATTTTTCATCAGCCTTATTCCATTTGTTTTCTGTTTGCTTTTTCCATCAAGCAGACATTAATCCATTACAGCAAACCTGCAAAACAATAATAATAGTAAAAATAGCTTGTGCCTCCCTAGGAAGGATCAAAATAAACCAATTTATGATGTGATCAGTTATTGCAATACAGTCTGTTTCTGGTTTACACTGTGTAAGACGCACTATGCTAATTAAGCATATGTTTGTATAGATTAGTCTCAATGAGATTTACCCCAGTTTTCTACACCATCTGTGCAAGACTGGTAGCCGAGTTGGAAGTGATCTCTGTGTATATTGTCTGTATTAGTTGAAGAAGCGTTTAGAATCCTTCAAGGTAAAAGTTCTATTTATGTTATTATTGGTCTTGTAAAGCTTTAGCTGTAGATTTTGGTCGTTCTTTTTGTGCTTTCAAAAACTGACAATTTAAGACAATATCACGTTAAAAGTTATTGTTACTCTGATGGACAGAATAGATCAAACAAGAATTCAAAGAACCTGAAAAGTCCTTTCTTGCTTAGTCTTATTTAGAGGTATAAAACATACATTTCTATTTATGCAGGTGAAGATATCACCAAATAAAAATGTTGCCATAATGAAAAATTAGCCTTTAAAAATATACTGGGACTTTATCATTAAAACCTGATATATAAACATATAAAAACCATCATGTTGTTTATTTCCACTCTTGGCATTTATCACAAAGAATAACTGATGCAAAAAAATCTCTGTCCTTCTAACAACGCTTGTAGCCAACTGATGGCTTTTTCTGTGTAATCCACAGGGAAGCCTGTGTTAGAGCTTCCATCCCTGGCACTCTACATTACCAGGGAGGCAGGCTGACTTCATGGCTCTGGACAGCCCTGGTGTGGCACTGTGGCAGCCTTGTGTTTACAGAGGAGAAGGGGAAAACTCAAGGACTTATCTCTGCTTCTGCTGTTACATGTAAGGCTCAGCTGGTTTTGTCCTCCCACAGTTCAGAATCAAGCTGGTGCAAGGAGCTGGTGCTGGACACAGGTTCTCTGCCAGCACAGCAGAATCTCCACTGTGCAAAAGTAGGTTTTAAGAGGGACAATTACAACCATCTATTCCTACATTATTCTCATCAAAAGCCAAATAATTTCCCCCGCACAATCCTTTTTGAGCCCGTAACCTTTGCAGCTCTGAGCTATTGAGTATCTGCCATGGAAAAGGCAGCTCAACTCCAATTACAAATCTGTGTTAGGAGGAATCCAACAACAGCCTGGTAAGATGGTGTGGTGAAAATGAGAGCCTTTCTCTTTTATCTCTAAGGGCTCTGTTTAGCTTCAACTTAATGCTGTTAGATCTCATTATAGCTTTTCGTTGGTTTTGTTTTGCTAGACTGATGTCTTTACATAGACATCTTTATGGCATACAAGTATTTGGCAACTGAGAGCAAGTCGCACCTCAGTGTTTTTCTTAAGTAAACAAATTAAACTGAATTTCTTTGGTATTTTGCCACAAGGAGGGCTTCCAAACTTCCAGGTTTATCCCTCTTTACCTCTACAACTTGCTTTTTGAAGTTTAGATACTAAAACCGTGAACAGTCCTTTAATACATTTACAGTGTTAGAACTTTTCTCTGCTTTCATGTAGTTGTTTTCTGTTTATGCATTCAGAAGCCCCATTCCCTCTCTTGGCTTCTGTGTGAAACTGGGAGTAAATACAGTGTTTTCAACAGTGACCTGTAAATCCTTTTTAAAGTCACTGCTTTCCAAAATGCAGTCCCCACTCTTTAAAGTTGAGATGTGCATCCCTGATTCCTTGAGACAGCCGTCTTAAAATCTCCAATGTGAGTGACTACATTTACTGCACTGTGCAGATCTGTCTATAAAAGTAACTTGTCAATATCTATGAAACATGGCAGTAGGAAAAGACTTGCAGTTTACAGCCACAGGCAGGGATAGCTGATTAGTTAGACCTTAGCATTTACAGGTGACGGAAGGTCAGGCAATAACAAGATCTTAAATGCTTTAGAGTAGCATCACTAGTGAAAATGGAAATGAGAGGTATGTCTTCTGACAGATGTGACCAAACAGAATCCAAAACTGCAGTCTATCTGGGTTAGATTCTTCATGCAAGTTTGACAGGACTGCAGGTGAACATACAGTGGATCATAATAGATTTAAGCACTGAAGGTGAGGAAAACACAGTACATAGGCTGCAAAAGTCAGATTCATAAAAGATGAGAGCCCCAGAAACATGGAAAATGCTATGCACAAATAAATAGAAGCAGCAACTGAGAACAAGAGGCAAATGAAAGAGGTTCATGTAGTTTCTATGTGAAGCAATAGCAAGATGTGACATTAGAGATGCTCAAAAATATTGTTCAAACTTTGGACTTTGCAGAATGGATGCAAGTGTCTTGCACAAAATTAAGAGCCAGGTCTGATGGTAAGGATTTAAGGCAACTTTGGGCAGTTATTTTTGGATCTGAGGACCCAGCTACTACAACACTACTCTGTGTGTAGTTTTGACCTTCACTGTTCGGAGTTTAATCATAGGCTTCTCCTCAGCTAACACAGGTGATAGATGTTCGTGCTTTCGCAGGGCAGAGGCTAGCAGTCGTGGCATTGTGAAGCCCTGAGTGGTCCTGATGGATGACTGTCACAATACAAAGCCTTGAAGGACCTTGGCAGTTATTACCATTGAATTTTGCCTAGGAAGCTCAGCTTGCCTCTGGTCCATCAGTTAAAAAAAAGCCCTGCTGAAGTCAAATGAAAGAGAAGAATCATCTGGAAAGCCCTTTCCAGGATGTGTCTATAATTTAATCAGACTTGAAGCCATCTTGATTGAACTCAGTAGCTCAGGGTTTGTGAGCACTGTAACCAGAGCAACACGGAACTCAGGGCTGTCTGCTTACGTGGGTCCTGGGTGGATTTTGCAGTGTACCAAAATTGGTTTTACAGGTGAAGATGCTGTGTGGGGAGGAAGACAGTTGGCGAATGGCAGTCTGAATTCTGTCATTCTTGAGAAACATGGTGAGGACATGCATCAGGTGGGCTCTGAGTCCAGGAGTCATTCTGCCCTAGAAAAGCACCCAGCATAAACCCTTATGAGTGCTGATGGGCACTGCCAGCTACAATGCTCTGTGTGTGAATTGCCCTCTCCTGGCAATGCTCAGAGAAGTGACAGCCAGTATGCTTGGGCTTCTTTCTGATTATCCATTCCTGGCTGCTCCCTTCTCATCCTTCAGCTGATGTTCCTGTTACTTCTCCTCCACTTGATCCGTAGGAAAAGCACATATAGCGTCTCACCTACCACGTGTCAGTGCCAGACAGCTGATTGTCAGGCTACCCGTGAAACTGTCTAGACACAGCGATGTGCTGTCAAAAGCACGAAGTTAAGAGAATGATACGGGAAAATGTTTTCACCATGAATCCTCTTTCAATCATCATCTCAGAGGCTATTTGTGTTAGTGGCAGGTACAACATTTTCAGATGAAGACATGATTTGATTGATCAGCTCTGCCTCCTTAAGTTGTTCTGGGTGTTTTTCCAGAGTCCATCCATGGAATCAGCTCAGGCTTACATGAATTCCCAAGGCACATGGAATGCTGCAGTTACATATAGTTTGCACTTATTTAAAAGGTAATATCAGCATAATGGTCTCCTGCTGCTAGATAAAGCCAGAAGGAAAGCCGTGACGTTTTATACTTGATACACATTTTAAAATGAAGGCTAGTGGCTTGGGAAAAACATCTATTTTGGAACAGAATATCAGTTTCTCTTCTTAGGTTTGTTCTCAGCAAAAGCACAAGGAGTGGAGAGGAGAAAGAGACTCATCCCAGAGAGACCATTTATAATTCTAGATAAGATTGTTGCCATTAAGAGATTTCGCCATTTCCCTCTCCCTCTTTTGAGCACCTTTTGATGACTGAACAGCGGCTGATATGACTCAAATCTGTGACATGGCCTAACTGCAGTTTCAGCTGGAAACACTGGCGAGACAGTGAGGTCGCTCATAAAATGAATTACCTGAAAGATCTCCATGTTCTGAGCCAGGAGATGCATTGCATGGCCACTGCCTGGGGATTAAGAACAAAGCCTGCAGAAGGGAGATCAGAGAAACAGGGCCAACCTCCTTGTGCCACTGTACTTATGGTTCCAGGAAAGAATATTTGGAACATTGCCCTGTAATATACATACAAAAAAAAAAAGGGGCATTTTTGGGTTTTACAGGCTAAATCTGTAGTGTCTTTTGAGGGGTGCCTTCAGGCTACCACCACACCAGCACCTTATCCCTGAAAGCAGATGGTTGGATGCACTTCACCAGGTGTTAGATTTCAAATTCTAAGTTGGTCACCCTAAACTTTCTACAGCCAGAAGGAAAAGAAGCCTATTTAGAAGAAAGATAATCTGGTGCATTTTAGAGCTTGTTTTAGGGTGGGATGATTGATCCCCTATGGCCCCTATTACTCTGCATTGACTATGAAGAGAGCCTGTTCGTTTTGAGATACCTCAAGATGCTTCAGATCTAGCAGCTGAGCCCCAGACACACAGCAGAGCATGTGGAATCTAGCCCTGGAACCTCTTTATGACTGACCACAGCAGTATCATGTTCTTTTTCATACAGCATCCTGAGCACATCTGGTGTACCAGTGCAGAGCAGTGCATGGTGCTCACACCATGCCAACTGGCCGCGGCCAGAGACGCCAACTGGCGTGGAATGAGCAACGCCCAGAGTACAAGACTTTCGGCTTTCAAAACAGGGCGGGCACATGAAATCTGTTATTGCAAATGGTCCCTGGCCTGACCTAAATCCCAAACCATGCCCAAGACTTGTCTGGAAGAGTGCAACTGGACCATGGCCAAGCCTTTGCTAGGAACCGTGGCAACCAGGGAGCACGGACAAAGGGAACTATGTGTGCTAGGATTTCCCTGGGACTTCCCAGCTATATCTACATGGTGCTGGAATCAGAGTGAGATGCCCCAAGGGTTTGGCATGCTCTCCTTCTGCTGCAGAACAGACCTGACATCCCTCTTAGAACAACTCAGAGCTATCCGGTAGGTTAATGCATACCAGCAGCAGGCTGGGGCACAGAGCTCCGTATTAATGTTGTTTCTCTTTTGCAAATTGGTTAAATAACCCTTGCTGTTCCAGACTTCCTCAGAAGGATTGCAGGATCAAACCTCAATTCTCCAAAGGCAGGCAGGTATATCAGCATGATAGACTGGAGAATTAAAATACAAATCTGCCAACTACTGACACATCTATGAGGCATGTAGATCTCTGATGTAACACCATAGTGCCCAGTTGAGCTGGGAAATCTGTATGATAAGTTTGGGACAGGGTTTGATGAGGAGTTCTGGCATTCCCTTCCCTGCTTTTGCACAACATGGCTACTTGCCAGTTGTCACCTTTGTCTTCCACTCTTCATCCTACAAATTCTTTCATCTATTGCACATTTGTTTTACAAGTTTTTTCAGGAATAGAAGACTAAGAAACACTGGCTAAATTTTTTCATCCTATGATGATATTTTGTTTATATCAACACATCTTAATATCCAGATATTAGGTATACTTCTATGGGACTGCACAGGGGTCCTGTGGGGGGGAATTTTGCATTTATTTCTGCTTCTATCCAAGGTAACTCCTATTTTGCTGCCCTTTGTGCCAGTGGACAGCAAGCTGTATCTGCCAGCGTTATCCCCAACAGCAGCTTCATCCTGCTCAAGATGGACGTGCCACTGTTATGTTTGTACCTTGTGTATACCCCCCTTCACAAAGGGCCAGTAATTGTTAAATAAATTATATGCTTTAGTGTCCGCATGTTAATAACTCTAATCCTACCTCCAACTACCAGGTTTAGAAATGTGATTAGGGAGGATTATACCTCACCTAATGCCTAATCGCTTGTCTGTTCTTAGCTGGCCTTTTATTTCCACACACACAGCATAAGGGATCTAATCAAACATCTTGCACGCATGGAAAATGCCAACTGAGTTAAAAATCAGTTGAGTGAGAGCAGGTAACAGCTAGAAACGAGACGTGACTGAGCACTGAGACACTAACCAGTGTGGTTACAGATCTGGGCAGCACCCAACCACTCCCTTTGCACCCCAACAATTTAAATACATGAAAGCCCCAAAGGGCTGGAGGTACATTTCCACCAGACTGAAGCTTTTTTTTGCAGACAAAATGTGTGAGGTTTCCCCATACAATTCTTGTCTTCGTTTTAGTTTACTTTGGAAAACGTGGATATCTTTTCTGGCAACACTAATGGCCAGGTTAGCGAGCACCACACAAGACTTCATTAACTCCATGCTCCCCGTCTTGGTGTAAGATTCAGTTGCTAGGATGTGGCAAAGAACATGAAGTGATGTCTTACTACCCTGAAGTAGCAGTCCACAAGCTGAACAGCACTGAACAGAATTAGTGGACATGATGCTTTTTCTCTTGACTGTGCAAACTGAAATTGCCACCTACTCCATCTTACCTAGCATTCGCTTCACACAAGAGACTGGAGATAATACACCTCTTACACCTCCTCTCCTAACAGTGATGAAGACAGACAGGCAACATCTTCAGGAGTTCCCCAAGTGCCTACATCACCAAGGAAAGTGGGTGAAGAGGAGAGTAAGAACAGGGTCTAGAAACCCTCTTTCAATAAGAAGGACCAAGTCCTTCCCTGCCATAAGTTGCTCTGTTGATGCCATCAGGGCTACCCTAGTTGGCCTGGTGAGGCTTAGCTCCTAAGGTCCCTCTCCTTAAGATAGGGACAATTTAGATGGGCCTGTAATGACAGGACAAGGGGAATGGCTTTAACCTGCCAGACTGAGATGAGCCCTTAGACAGAAGCTCTTCCCTGTGAGGGTGCTGAGTTGCCAGTATAGGGTGCCCAAAGTAGCTGTGGCTGCCCCATCCATGGCAGTGTTCAAGCCATCAAGTCCATTTTCTCCCCACTTCTTTTGCCACATACACATACCCAGCAACAACTCACAGCCAGACTGAGCCAAAAGGACTGAGCAATGGCGCACAAGGGTTAGATTTCATTTCTGGTAGCAGCAATCCAAACAGGAAAGTTTGTCAAGTCTCTTTACATGTTTGTGAAAGGTTTGGAGTTTTGTTAAATATCACCTTTTTAAAGTGGTTTTATGTCATTGGCTTCTTTTGTTTCAGTAAGATTAACTATCGTTTTCTTTGGAGTTTGTAATTACAGCACCCTGCTGATCTATGAAGTGTCGGGAGCCTTGAGGAATCGGAGTTTGTTTGTCTGCAGTGTATGCTATCAGCAGAACATGGAACTATGTTTAGGGGAGCAGTAAGAAGCAATTTTTTTGCTATAGAACTGAAATTGTGTTCTGAGTACAAATACAAACAAAAGCATGATAATGAAGAAATGCCTAAGGACTCAGCAATCTGGGATAGATAACAAGATTTCAGTATGTACTTCAAATCTAATCTGGAGTGAGCAAACAGTCTAAATCTGCCTAATAACAGTGCATTAAATTGTAGCTTAGCTAAGTAATTAATCCTTTTTTTTTTTTTCAGAGTAAATTTATCTTTCATTGGGCCATTACTTTAAATTGCAATGATTTTAATTATTGAATTTTAAATATCTGTTCTGTTCATTGATGGAAACTGAGATTGGTCTCCATTTTTAGTTTTCAGTGTTGAAAACCCCAGCGGCACAGCTTGGTGCTAATATAACCACAACTGCTTCCTTACTAGGTCTGCATCTGTGAATTTACCACCTTGGCTACTTCAGAGAGATTTAGGTAGGCACTAAGTATTGAGTATTGAGGCACATAGACATGGATGGACTGTAGTATAGGCTGCAGGCACACACCTTTCTGATGGACTCCCCAAAGTCTGTTTTAACATTTAGTCCAGTGAGACAGCACATGGCAAACCCAGTTGAGGACCAGTACAACACAATAAAAGCTAGGAGATGCTATACTAGCAGTTAAGCACAAGACAAAGCTTGTTTATGCCTGGGTGCAAAATTAGACCAAGTTCTGGAGTCATCAGAGGAAGGGAGTCAGGGCATATCTTAAAATAGACCCACAGGTTGGCTGGACCAACATTACACACTTCTCTGTGAATGAGTATGGAGCTCTTGTTGCCCTACAACCTAAGTGTAACTCCCAATTCTTATTCAGTGCCTGCAATAACTTCAGGGGTTTGTTGCAGTCCATCAGACAAGATATCATGCAGCATGATGTGGCTGCCTTGTTGGCCATTAATGGCAGGGACTGCAGCTCTGCCTCTCACTCAGTACAGTCCTACAGCACAGATGTGCTCAGCCCTCTCCCCCACATCACCTTGAACAGATTCAGCTGGATGTGAGCGAACTGAATCCTTTGTGGACCTACTCCATGGCTTTGCAGGCAGAGAGAGGCAATGATGGGCAGAAACAGGCCTGAGCTTTGCTAAGGAGCACATGAGCCTGAGTCAGAATATCCCAGAATGGAGTGAATTCACTGATTTGCCTTATAAGTGATTTCAGGCTTTGGGAAGGAAAATGAAATCCTAACCCCAAGGAGCGGTGACTCAAGGGGTGTGCCTGTGGTCTGATGCCTCCTATAGCCAATGCCTGCTGGGCAATGTGCCCCCTATACCAAAATCTAACCCTGCAGTAAGCTGGCACACTCACCCTCCTTGCTAGCCTGAAGCCTCTGCATAAACCACAGCCTGCTGAGACAAGGTAGACAGAGATCTTCACCCTTTTGCCTGTGATGATTGATACCTGTCCTTTCTCTCCAACCTGATCCTGCCCCTGCTGCAGGCAGGGTGCAGGTCTGGCTGCCCAGCTCCAGCACTAGCCTGCTCCTAGCACAGTTTTGTCAAATGTTCCCTCCAGCTGGCTCAAAAGGTTGTGATCTACCATTTTCTAACCAATGTAACCCTGTCTTGGCTGTGCCTGTAGCCAAGGCAGGGAGAAATTACTGGGTTTGAAGACTGGAGTAAATGTGGGTTAAAAATACTGATGGAAAAACTGAGGCAGGGAAGGAAAAGGGAAGGCAAACAGCATGAATGAGGCTAGCAGATCTGGGAGAAACACAGTTGAAAGAGTTTGGTGTTCAGGTCATAGGTTGGAAGGGACGTTAAAGCTCATCCAGTTGCAACTGCCTGCCATAAGCAGGGACACCTTCCACTAGAGCAGCTTGCTCCATGCCCCATCCAACCAGGCCTTGAATACTGCCAGGGATGGGGCAGCCACAGCTTCTCTGCTGAGGTGCCAGCACCTCACCACCCTCACAGGTCCTGACATATGCTAAAGCTTTCACCTCAGAGACATTTCACAGGCCAGCATCAAATCCTGGAGGAGCCAGTGCCCTGGTGTTTCAGACTTCCCACCCTCTGAAACCGTGTTCCACATCCATGTCCAAGGAAGCCAGAGAAGCCAAGAGGTAACACACTTCAGCAGCTGATGAAGGACCATCTCACCAGCTGTCTGAGAACTCAACATTGAGCAAGGGAAAAGCTGCCTGCTGTTTGGTCACTTCTGACAGTGAAAATGACTCACCCAGCAGCCTCCATCACTGTCTGTCTGCTTGTGACTGATCCACAGGTGGCTTTGTAGTTATCAGACTTTTTTTCCTTCTTTCTGCATCTGTGACACCTGAAAATTAAACTGATGTAGGAATGCTGACCTGCAAATTGAAGGGAGTGCATGGCAAGGAGGGAGAACACACATGTGCCTTCCTTGATCTTCCAAGGGAGAAAAGCAAGAACAGGAAGCTTGTACTTTAAAAGAAAATGATAGAAAACCAATTATTCCCCTTCCTCCCCCCATTATTCATATTTTGCTGTAGCTATATCTCGGGTGTGAAGATGGGTATTAGAAGCAAGTACCTTTGAGGGCCACATTTCAGGTAGCTTTTGAAAATCACTGCCAAATCAGGCAGCCAAATCCCATTTTAGGTGTTCACATCCATAATCCAAGCCCTGAATATTAAGTTTCAGCCACTGTGAAGTGGCTGACACACGTCACTGCAGTGGCATCGTTTTCCCACAGCATGTTCAGCACTTGCTGTTCCTCAAGCCTAAGTTTTCTCTGCCATTCTGTTGCTTGCTCTCTCTACACTGTGTGCTTCTGGTGCTTTTTTGTGTTCAGCTACCCTGAAATACATAAAGATTCCCTGCAAATGACTGTCCACATGCTCCGAAAAACTTATGCTTATGTTGAATGCTACAGTGGCCAGCTGAGATCTGCTGGTGACCTCCCTTCAGACTGGAACATCTGGACAACAACCTTGCAACTGGGACTTTCAAAGCAATGTTAGCTTCTGTGGAGATAGGGCTAGGCTGCAGAGATGTTGTCCTTATCCCAGTCCCGCTTTTTAATCTCACTTTGATACCAGAGCCCTCTCCTCTGCAGAGAATCACAGAATTACCAGAATCACAGAATTATCAGGTTGGAAGGGACCTCTAAGATCATCAAATCCAACCCACATAAATGTGGCAACACATGAAAGGTTCAGCTAGTATTCATCTGTCAGGCTCTCTCTGTGGCAGGATTTATAGACCTTTTTCTCAGTTGATCAAAGTAAACAAATAGGTGTGTTTTTTTTTTTTTTTCTCCCAAGATTTAATAGTTTCCACTGAGAATGACAGCATCCCTCACAACTGTCCTTTCTTTGATAAGATAGCTTGGAAAGTACATCACTGTTCAGTCTAAGCATGTGTTTTACCTTCTCACTAATCAAAACCATCCTTGTTTTTCCCTCTCATAGGTTGGCACACGCTCCTGTCCCAGCTTGTCTTTGAAGTTACAGTTTCTGATTTCCACTCTCTTTCCTTCCCACCCTCCTTGTTTTGAAGGAAGAGATCATCTAAGGGACACC
Organism: Agapornis roseicollis; assembly: GCA_002631895.1. NCBI lineage: Eukaryota > Metazoa > Chordata > Aves > Psittaciformes > Psittacidae > Agapornis > Agapornis roseicollis. The sequence goes on from NDXB01001998.1 coordinate 59,513, forward strand.
AGTGCGTACACGCTCCAGAGCCCTCCAGCTCTGCTCCAGAGCAGAAGCAGGCAAGACAAACCAATATTCCTCCACTGTTTCCAAGGCAAAAGCTCACAAAAACACCTGATTCCCAACCTGGGGAGCAGAACATGTGCCATCTACATCTCAGCAACAGATCTGTCCTCTTTGAAAAAAAAAAAATAGATCTTAGAAACATAGTGGATATCCTGGGACACAAATCCTAATAATATTCATTAGGAGCCCCAGGCTGGGGGAAAGTCACTTTGGGAAACAAGCCACCATTTTCTAGTAAGACTTGAGAGGCTTTTAGTTCATGATGTTCAGGGTGTCTCTCCAAAACCCTCTCCTCCAGCTCAACTAGAAGTTGCAGGTTTGATACATAGCCCTGCCTTGGCAGACGGGAAGTTAACCATCGAAACTGTTTGTCAAGACTCTCTCAAAATCAGTTGTATGCTTTATTCTGCTTCAGATATCTGTCATAGGACAGGATGAGTTATTCCCTGAATGCACCTCTCATCACTGCACACAGAAGTAGCCTGGATGCCAACCCTATAGGTAGCCCAAGCCACCCTGCAAGGGGAAATTCTATGTTTTGTGTTACAAAAGGTTGAGCAGATGATCACAGTGATAGGAAGGTCATAAAACATCAGTCTCACACAGGAGTTAAAGCTGCATCTCACTCCCTGGATATGGGAGGAAGCAAAATCAGTCCTTCATTATTTCAAGGTCCTGGTGAATTTACGGCATAAATTATTCATTGCCCTAAACAAAGATATTCCCTTATCTACCTCATCTCTACTTGCCTAAACTATAAATATGGCTGCAATTAATTATGGTACAGAAGAGCCAATAAAATTAATTATCTCCTTTCCTTCTGCTTCCTATTTTAAGGGCAGTAACCAAAACACATTGCCAGAAGCTTGTTTCAGACATACCATGATGAACTATGAAGATGCATGCACATACAGATCATCCTAGGCTTTGGTCCTGCATCAGCAGAGACAGCCATAGCTCTGACCTGGTGTCTTGACTTAAGTCAGGTCTTGAATGGCTGGATTGTGTCCCTCATGTGGTCAGGGCTGGTGCTTATGTGTTCATGGTGCCACAGGGATGCTGCTCGCCTCCATACCTGCACAAATGCAAGGCAAAACCACTCAGCTGGATCCTTTAGTTTACAAGAGATGAGCTCAAAATGTGAACTACCCCAGCTGCATGGCTCCCATGGCAGTCTCTCAGGCACTTTCTACATCTTCAGAGGGGTCCTGAGCTGAAGCAGAGGACAAGGTTGAGGTTGGACTGAAGGTCTTTTACTGAGGACTGTGCATTTTGCAATTGCAGATGGTCAACTTGAAATCAGGGTTTGTTTTGGTATCTACAGTGTATAGTATTCATTTCCTTTAGCTTCAAGTATCTTAGTAAGGAGACCTGCAGTTGAGACTCTGCACTCCTGTTAGAATCAGTGGGGAGCCACAGGCATGTTCGGGCATGATCCATTTGTGACATCTGAAGAAAGATGAGAGGAATCATGCCCTAAAGTGCCTGTTTATATGCAATGACTACCTGGAGATGCCACAGCAATGATCTGAGATGGTCCAGCACCACTGTCAACCCAACCCAACCCGACACCACATGGCCAGACAGCATTGTCCTTGTTCACTGTAGGTGAACACAACACAGCCCAGCTCACACTGAAAGTCTGGGCAGGGCAGAGAACTGAGCACACATTTTACATGTCTTGGGTTAACACATTACCAGAAAAACACCTGCTTTCTGACCACATTTCCAAACCTAAAGAAACCCATTCTAGGGTCACTCTCTGCAAACTGCCCAAGTCCCAAAGCATAATCAACAGCCACAGCTTCACTTAGTGGCACACAGTGGCATTGCTGGGATTTTAAATGTCTCTCTGCAATTAACAATCCTGAAGCAGGCTGGGATTTTTCCCTTGGATGCCACAGCAACAGGAGCAAGGGCAGATGTTGGAAGAAAAGTGCTGAACGGCTGATGGTGGCTTTAAGTACTGAGAAGTCTTTGGTCAAGGTACAGGTGTGGTGCATCTAAACTGGTTGCATTCTGGATATTATCAACCATGTTACCTATGATAACTGTTTTGGAAAAGACCTCATTTTTTAAGCTTACTCAATTAGCTGGAAATATTATCAGTAACAGAAAAAAAAGATCAGATGTTAGTCTGGCATGTTCAGTGGTATGTATGCTCCCTCTTCAGGGACCCATCCCCTTCTAGCTCCTGTCCTGCACTCATCATCCCAGCTCTCTCGGTTCTCCTGTGCTAGTGCTGCATCTGCTAGACAGATGCATCTGCTGGGGAGAAATGAGCAAACCAGAAAGGGCTTTCTGCTCATTTGGAATCTGACATCTGTCCAGGAGGTGCCCTTATAGCTTCTCCAGGACATCAGGAGACAAGATTTTATATTGACTTAAGCATTAAGCTCAGGTGTGTACAGTGAAGAAGGCTGAATTTATGGGGTTTCTTATCAGATTAGCTCTCAGCTCAAACGCTCTTCTGAGACCAAAGCACATCCCTGTCCACTTAAACTTGCTGACCAGCACTTGGGAGGGAGGCAGAGAGAATACTTTAGCTTATGCTTTCTAGATGGATTAGGAACACTTTTCTACCCGGTAATTCGGTATTTCCTCCTTTCCAGGCTCCTATAACTCCTGCTGCCCCAAAAGCGCTGATTGCCTTGTTTATGGCTTCTTTGTCACCTCTTTATTTCAACTTTTGCACTTTTCATGCTTTCCAGTGTTTGGAGACACTTCCCATGACTTGGCTGATAGTGGACCCGCACATAAGAGCATCAGTACGTGCACAGAGGTTAAGGGCACAGCAAGACTCATCAGTCCTTACTGTTACATTTCCCATCTCTGCCTGAGCAAGCACCTCTCTGATTGCCAACAGGGATAAGTATGTACCTGCTCACCCTGACACTGAAATTAGCTCCCAAATCCCTCTCTTCCCTTCTCTATTTGCAAATCCCATCTCATCCTTGGGGCGATTACAGCCATAGCGGGGAAGCAGCATCCAAATCAATACAGCTAATACACACTGCCACACCAGGCTCCCTCATCAGAGCACAGCAGTCTCAGATTAAGCAGTAATCCTCACTGCAGCCCACAAAGATGGATAAAGTCATCATTTCTGTTTTACAAATAGAGGAGCTGAAAGGCAGAAAGGTGCTGCCTTCTTCTAAGAAGCTCCAATTCAGTCCTGAACTCAAATGAAATGAGGTTCTCTCTAAGCAGTGAGATGGGGCAGGGTACAGCTCTGGGCTGGAAATCACAGCGTGCCTGGTGCAGGCTGGTAGGAAAGGGCACAAGGTAGTTAGTTTATTACATGTATTGGGAGGGCTCTCCACCTGGCTTAGGACCCCTGCTTTGTTTGAGGCCAAGGCTCCTGTTTTTCCAGACAAATTGATTTTTCAAGTAAAAAAGTGGCATTTTGAGCATTTAAACCTTTTGCACAATGCAGGTATCCTCTCTCACCTGCAGCTGGCTGAGGATGGAGAAGGAAGCCCATCCACTCCACAGCAAGGCATGAAGGAGGTGCAGATCCCACCTTCCCTTTCCTGGGATCTAGAATTAACCCAGCACAGCCTGAAGCCCCTTTTCAGTGCTTTGGGCATCACCTCAGCAGGTGATGACTCTTGTTAGCCCTTCATCTTGCACATAACAAGCTGAGGGCACGCACATAGTCTCCTGCCTCTGCTCTGCTGAGTTACACAGGGAATTTTGCCTTTAGTATCACACTAAATCCCATCCCGAGCATTCAAATGTGTCTGGCTCTTCAGGGGTGACTATTGAAAGCTCTGAGTGGAGAGAGTGGATAGTCTGGTAACCTGGGGATCAGTGCACAAAAGGGAACACTCAAGACATACACATACTTCTTTCCCCACACTTGGATGGCATCTTGCATGTCAAAAGTGAGATTTATCTGACCTATTTCAGATGTTTACCTTGAGAGAGATGTTCTCTCCTTGACTACTGGAAAAGTGCAGACAGCAGCACCTCTGCTGTGCGTGTCTGACCTAGATAAGATGGCCTTTCCTTCACCCAGCCCTTTGTAAGAGATGCTCCCAATGTACAGAGATATTCAGATTACCAGAGTCGTATTTTTCATATCTTGTTGATGTCTTGAAAATCCCTGTTCTAGTATATTTTGCTGAACTAGGTTAGAGAAAAACATCACAAAGCATAAGTGGTGTCCTCCAAACCCCCCTCAGAATCTTCCATCTACATTTTAGCTGCTTCACATCAAGGCCCCGTTGCTGCTGTTGGGCATAGAGCTGCTCTCCCTGTTTCTTCCTGCATGAGCTCGTGCACCCACCGAGCATCCTTCTCTGGTCCCCAAGGCCTCTCTAAACCATACCTCCTCCAGCATGCTCAGATGTCCCTCTTCCTTCCCTCAAGGTCCATATGAGCATCCCCCCGGCATGGACTGGGCATATGGCCTGGCATATGGGGTGTTACTGCAGCAGCTGGTGTGGAGCAGTGTGGGCTTCACTGCAGTGGACGCATACATTTGCTATAAACAGGAAACTCACATGTGTGTGATGTGACCATGTTCTGTGCTTTAGGCATCCCTGCCCATTAGGTTGCTTCAGAGCATCATTGCTTGGGACATGGTTTGGATTGGAAGGGACCTTAAAGATCATCCAGTTCCAACCCCTTGCCACAGGCAAGGGCACCTTCCACTGGACCATAGAATCAACTAGGTTAGAAAAGACCCTGAACATCCAGTTCAACCATTCCCTAGCACTGCCAAGGCCACCACTGCCCCATGACACTGAGGCCTCATCTCCATTGTGTGTGAACACTTGCAGGGACAGTGACTGCAGCCCTGCCCTGGGCAGCCTGTTCCAATGCCTGAGCATCCTTTGGGGAAGAAATTGTTCCTCAGCTCCATCCAAACCTGCCCTGGTGCAGCTTGAAGCCGGTTCCTCTTGTGCCATCCCTTGTTCCTTGGGAGCAGAGCCCAGCCCCTCCTAGCTCCATCCTCCTGTCAGGCAGTTGTAGGGAGCCACCAGGTCCCCCCTGAGCCTTCTCTTCTCCAAACTGAACCCCGCAGCTCCCTCACCCCTTCCCCATCACACTTCAGTTCCAGGCCCTGCATTCATTGCCCTTCTCTGGCCCCTCTCCAGCACCTCAATGTCTCTCTTGTAGTGAGGGTCCCAGAACTGAACACAGGATTTGAGCCTCACCAGTGCCCAGCACAGGGGCACAGTCCCTGCCCTTGCCCTGCCTCCACACTGGTGCTCATCCAGGCCAGGATGCTGGTGGCTTCCTGGCTGCCTGGGCACAAGCTGCTCATGTTCAGCTCCATCATCCAGCACCCCCAGCTCCTTTCCCATGAGCAGTTTCCAGCTGCTCTTCCCCAAGACTGGAGTATTACAGGGGGTTGTTGTGTCCCAAATGCAGGACCCAGTACTTTGCCTTGTTGAACCTCATCCCATTAGCCACAGCCTGTGGATCCAGTCTGTCCAGATCCTTCTGAAGAACCTTCCTATCCTTCAGGTGATCAAAATTCTTGGTGTCTTCACAGCAGAGCTGCTCTGGTGTATCTCTGGTGTTGCTCTCTCTTTATTTTGGGGTAGAGGGTGGCAGCCTTCCTTGGAGACAAAACTTTACCATAGATGTCTGCTAACGTAGCGTGCAGTACCCTGAACCAGCCACAGCCAAGTGGGTCTCTGATGGCTCCTGCTGCTCTCACCGGCTCATCTTGGCATGGTCTCTGCCAAAGAAATCCTCTCTTGGTTACTTTCTTTTTCCCTCTTTCTCACTGACTGGCTGGTATCAGATGGGGATGCTGAGAACAGTGAGATAGGGTTGCATAGGGATGCTCCTTCCTAGTGTTAAATTAAACTGCCTGATGAAGCCATTGCCAAGGTTCACCACTCCCAAGTGATGATTTGCACTCATGCAAGGGCCTTCTATAAAAGGTAGGCTGACAGCACACACTCAGATACCTGTGTGCTGCAAGAGAGCTTCTGTGCCTCCCCGTGCCTCAGTTTCTCCACAAAAAGAAGAAACAATATTGAATTCTATCTGCGAGGATAACAGCCAAACAAATATATGCATGTAGGTGTGCTTATATATTTACACGTACATCAGGGTCATTGAATCTTGGCTATTTCTGCTCCAGGTTAAAAATATCCCAAGTGCTTTGCACTACAATAATCTTTGTCAGGGGCTCAGCTATCAAACACAAAAAAGGAGGATGCCAGGCAGAAGCATGAGGAGCACATCTACATGTGGCTGCTTCGCCAACCTTTTCCCCATGGGAGATGAACTTCCATGTCCTGTGGAGCCTCTGCTTGCTCTTCACTTTCCTCTTCCAGTTTCAGAGTGTCACAGCCCAGCTTTTCGTCCCTGCAGCAACACTCAGAGCAAATCTCTGCTCACCTCCACTTCAGATCCAAGGACCATGTCTCAGAATGGTTGTGAGTACTGATGGGTGCCTGGGAGAACTTTGTATTTCAAACTGATTTTTCAGTGATTATCATCAAAACCTCCTGGCAACAGCAAGGGCCAGAAATAACTCCTGAAAGCTGCTTAAATGAGAACCCAAGTCCTGAGAACTCAAGAGCAAAGCCTTAAATATTTCCCAGACGATGCGAAACTCCAGCTAATGTGGCAAAAGTTGGTCCCACTGAGAAAACACTGCCCTGTTTACTATGGAAGCTGAGCTAACAGCTACACCTGAAAGGCAGGCAGGCTTACAGCCATTGGTGTAAAGATTTGCTGGAGGCTACCCAAGAGCAGAGGATGGTTTTAGCTGAAAGCCAGGGTCTGTCCTTAAAGCCTCAGACCATGTCTGGTCTGAGCAAGCCAGCTCTTTGTGTGCTTTGCATTGCCTGCCTGCAAATTGGCTGCCTGAATTTAAGATGACCCCTGAGGCTGGAGGCGCTGCATTAGCTATTAGAAGCCCGATCAGATTTGTGACATCTCGGTCAGTGTCATCTCCACAGGAAAAAAAAGAAATAAAATAAAACTTCCAATTATAAAGGGGGGGTTGTGTGCTGGCATTGTTGTTTGGCTTCCTCCTTTATGTTTGCTTTCATGGGTTGTTTTTTGCCTCAGTTAATAAAGAAGCTAGCTTCATACAATTGCATAAGATTTGTATGTGTCCCCTATACTCACATGAACCAGGTAATATTATTAGTTGGACCATGAAGGGAAGAGGGAAATATCAGCCAGAGCCTTGTTGCGCATTGGAGGGTCCTGCCCTAGCTCACCCTTGTGCTGCAGGGGTAACTGTCTCAGGATTAGTGCCATGAGGTCACTGATGGCTGTGTGTGGGATGTTCCCAACCTCATAGCCCAATTGTTTGGTTATGGTTAATTGGGGTGTAGGAAACTATCAGAATAACAGAATCATTTCTGTTAGGAAAGACCCTTAGTATCATAGAGTCCAACTGTTATACTCCATCTTAGAGAAGACTCTGGGAGACCTGAGAGCAGCTCCCAGTGCCTAAAGGGGCTGCAGGAAAGCTGGAGAGGGGCTCGGGACAAGGGCCTGTAGGGACAGGCCAAGGGGAATGGCTTGAACCTGCCAGAACAGGGGAGACTGAGCTGAGCTCTTAGGCAGAAGCTCTTTGCTGTGAGGGTGCTGAGGCGCTGGCACAGGGTGCCGGCCCAGAGAAGCTGTGGCTGCCCCATGGCTGGCAGTGTTGAAGGCCAGGTTGGACACAGGGGCTTGGAGCAAGCTGCTCTAGTGGAAGGGGTCCCTGCCCATGGCAGGGCTTGAAACTGGATGAGCTTTAAGATCCCTTCCAGCACAAACCACTCTGTGACCTCGATGTGGCTCAGGCTTGTATTTCCTGTGCTTGGCAGGTAGATGCTGCAGGGTGTGAGGGGAAGCGATGGAAGATTGTGCCCATACTGATGCAACCGAGAGCCCCAAACACCTGCAGGTGCAGTTACTGCACGCCGATATCCCCAGCACCCTTCTGGTGGCAGAGCTGCCACCAGGCCACCACACGAGGGCAGTGCAAGTTCGAGTATGCCGCAGGGAGCTGCAGGAAGGAGATCAGTAGAAATGGGTAGAAAAGTCCCAAATTTCCTCGTGTTTTTTCGTGGGTTTTGTTTTGTTTATTCATTTATTGTTTCTTTTTCTGAAAGCTATCTATACGATCTATACGATTTCATGCTGGGTGAGATCAGACATCACCAGGGGTTGCTTCTGAGCCTAACCATCCTTATGGGGACAGACCAGATGCCACATGAAGGGTCACCCTAGAGGGCCACCACCACCACTTGATGCTGTGACTTCTCTAGCCCCCAGCCCCACAGCAGCGTTAAAGATAGACGAGCCACTCGTTGCTTCAAATAACAGTTTATTGTCTCTAGGGGTGTAAAATGTGCAGCAGGTACATCTACAGGACTGCTGTTTTCTTAGCCAAGAGGAGTCGCAACCACACAAGAGACGGAAACAAAGAAACCTAACAGTATTCTGCCCTACAGCGATTAGTGCAAGTCATGTAAGACATCAGTTCACGCAGGAAAAGAAGGCAAAAAGAAGGCATTTCCAAGCCACAGGTATTTTGTCTCCTGACATTAGGATGGGGCTGGGAGGTGGGATGGGGCTGTTTTCTCTTGGGCTATGCAGGGAGAGAGTGTTCTACAAGAAGGTGTTTTCCCTTTTCTTCCCTTTCATTTTGGCTTGGAAAGAAAGTCACGCATGGAGCAAGGAAATGCAGGCTGTCAGAGGTGCCAAAAAGCAGTGGCAGACCCTAAGAAATGCCGTAGGAGACTTGATGCAAAACACGCTTTCTTCAAATGAGATGGTTGGGGTCTTTGCCTCATTTACTCTCAGACATTAAAACTGTCCTCTGCAACCACACAACCTTCCAGCTTCAGGGCACTGTAAATAAAGCAGTAATCCCCCCCCCAAATGGGTGTGAAAATGCACAGGTCCCATGGAGCTATGGGCCAAGATGGGACAGTGTCTACAGCCCCCCTGGAGTCACTGGGAGTCCCACAGAGGACCACACATTGGTTGTAGAGCATTTTAGGGGCCATTTTAAGAAATTACTCACTTCTTGTTTTCTGCAGGTGACTGCTGAATAGAAGAGCCTTTTGTTTCCCGAAGTGCACTTGCTGTCCTGGATTTAGTGTCTTTCTGGATGTTCCATTTCTCCTGCACAACTAGAGAAAGATGCTCTTGCACCACTTGCCAAAGAGCTGCCCATCCAGCTCCGTGCTGCTCCTACACAGGAGATGCTCCTTCTGCAGCAATACCAGGAGCAAGCAAATGGTGTGTGTGCAGCATCACCCTGGAACCTTTTCCCCCGCCATGGTCTGGATGATCCAGCAGATAACAGCAGCTGCTCAGGAGCAGGAACACAGCCATATGTTGCTGCTAACAAGCATTTACTGAAGCTGGTTTCGCTCTGTGATTCCCATGTGTCTGATTAGTGCACAGCTCCCCTGAGCAGTTTCCAGATTTTTCACCATCTCCTTACAAATATATATGTATTTTTTTTATGGCATTATAAGCAAACCAGAAGAGGAGCATAAAATGGGGTCACAAACCCGAAAATTTTAGATGAATTAAAATTGTTTAAATAGCTAAAAAGCTATCCACTTGATTTTCCTTTTGTATGTTTTCTGCTCAGAAACACACTGTTTCTGCGCTGTGGTCCTGCAGGCTGTGAGTGCAGATGAGATGCTCATCCACTGACTGTCTGACCTGGGAGGGGGATTGGTATTTCCATCTTCTCAAGCCACATTTTTGGACAGTGCCCACACGTCCAGACCCCATCTTAGCACCTAATGCTGCAAAGTGCTTCTTGTGAGCATGAGGGGAGGAAAATAAGCGGCTGCTGTGAGAGCCTGGGACACTTTGCTGGGATTGAAGAGGGGTGTATAACCCCATTAGTCTAAATCCCTGGCCCCCAAGGTTGGGAGGATGGACTTGGACCCTTATTTCCCATTGTATTCCCAGTGAAAACAGACTGGGAAGAAATCAAGCCGACTGAGCTGGGAATGATCACTGGGCTGTGCCAGCATCCCATCCTCCTCAGAAAGGTTTTGTCAGGTACTGCCCCATCAGCTGAGCAGGGAGGAGGGAGCTGCAGTGATGGGAACATCCCTCCCCATGGTTAAGCTTATCTCACTGCACCTATCGGAAAGGAAAGCAGTTTAGTCCAAGCTAGTTCTTCCAAACCATGCTGGTAGGTAGGAGATGACAAGTGCCGTGGAAGGTGATTCATCCCACCCTTGGGAGGTCCAGTGTAGGTGGGGTGAATCAGCCTCCTCCAGTACCTGCCTCCCTCAGAGCCAGGATGGCTGCAGAGGAAATCACATTGCAGGTTAGGACACCCAGAACTGAAGTGTCAACATGCAGGTGTCTCATTGTGCACAGTGTCTGTTACTTCACTTCCAAACATTTGGAAGTTTGAAGGCTGAACAACGTGGGATGAGTCCCAGCATTCCTACCTGGAACCTGTTTTCCAAGGTTTTGCACCACTTTCAAAAACAATAAGGAGCAGCAACGTGAATTACAAGGCTCACATTTGTGTCAGCTGTGTTCACAGAATCATGGAATCAGGAAATGGTCTGGGTTGGAATGATCTTTAAAGGCCATCTAGTGCTAACACCCTGTCATGGGCAGGGACCCCTTCCACTGCAGCAGCTTGCTCCAAGCCCCTGTGTCCAACCTGGCCTTCAACACTGCCAGCCATGGGGCAGCCACAGCTTCTCTGGGCCGGCACCCTGTGCCAGCGCCTCAGCACCCCCACAGCAAAGAGCTTCGGCCTAAGAGCTCAGCTCAGTCTCCCCTCTTCTGGCAGGTTCAAGCCATTCCCCTTGGCCTGTCCCTACAGGCCCTTGTCCCAAGCCCCTCTCCAGCTTTCCTGCAGCCCCTTGAGGCACTGGAGCTGCTCTCAGGTCTCCCCTTCAGGAGCCTTCTCTCCCCCAGGCTGCCCCAGCCCAGCTCTCTCAGCCTGGCTCCAGAGCAGAGCTGCTCCAGCCCTTGCAGCAGCTCCATGGCCTCCTCTGGCCTCGCTCCAACAGCTCCACGTCCCTCTTGTGCTGCTGCCCCAGAGCTGGATCAGGGCTGCAGGGGGGGTCTCCCCAGAGCAGAGCACAGCAGAGGGGCAGGATCCCCTCCCTGAGCTGCTGCTCATGCTGCTGTTAATGCAGCCCAGTGCTCATCAGTACCTCCTGGCCCTAGGGGCCATGCTGAGAACAAGAAACCACGGCATTGTGAGCTGGTGAGGAGCCCCACATGCTTCCATCCCCAGGCTCGGTGCTCATCATGCCCATCCTGGCTAGGGAAGGGGAGCAGAATTCTGGGAAGGCACCTCCCTGTTTATCTGTGCTCCCATATGGATACCTGTGGCCTGGAGTCACCACACAACATCAAAAATGGGAAGAATTAGGGTTTTCTCTAGTTCTCCCTCTCCACCCCAGAACATGATGGCTGCCACCACCCGGCTCCATCCATCCCTACCCAACCCAGCACAACATGGGAAAATCAACCTTAACTCACTCATCACAATGTCAACGGCCCCTTAGTTTGGAGCCGTTACCAGCTGGATGGTTAATTAATGTGTTCTTATTTTGGCTTTCCAAAAAGTGCCTTTTGAAAGCACCAGATTTATGAGACCAGGGAACATCCAAAGACCTGAGGCCATAGGGATGGCCATGCCAACCTGAGCAGGGAGGCAGCTCTGTATCTGCAGTGGCTTAGCCTTTGCACCACAGACAAAGAGAACCAAGTCCTGCTAATAATGTAAGATCATCAATTAATGTAGTTTAATAAATACATAAAAGGATCTGGTGTCTTTTTTTTCCATCCACTTTCTAGCATCAATCCAAGTTAAGGGTGATTGTCCCATGAGTAAGTAAGGCAAATCTGTTTGTGTGTGTGTTCCTCTCTTCTTTTTTTGTTTTGATTTTTTCCCCTACTGTTTTGTACATAAAGCAGTCACATAAAAATAGTTATAAATAGAAAAATTGCAAAGGCTTTTCCCCGCTAGACAAATAGGAAGGAGAAAACAAACAAAAAAACCAACCCAACCAACCCAACAAACAAATCGAGACAGAAAAAACACCTTGCTTCAAGTCCTCATAGATTATACAGTACTCAGCATCTTTGGATACTTTACAATGACTCCAAATTGTAGACAAAAAAACACCTGAAGTCCATTTGCAAAACGTCGCTCGTGTAAGAAGTTGGTATGCATTTTAAAAAAAAAAGGTTTGATGCAGTTTTAAGAAGTTTTCTTTGTTTTGAACTCTCTCAATTGACTCGTTGCAGACTGAGTCTTTGCTGATTTCTGTTTGGAGGAGGAAGCAAGCATTGGGCAGCTCCTTGGGATCGTTCCTGCTAAGGATGGTCTCAGAGCAGAAGTCCTTCATACCCTCATGGTGGGCTGTGGATCCCCTGTGCACCCCTTCCATTCTCTGGTGGGGACACCATCATCCAGCCACCGCTTCAGAGCGACACCATTGATGGGCAGGCCAAGAAGTTAACGAACCCAGGGTCCTTTCATCCCCTTTGATTCTGCTGATGGTGAAAGGTAACAGTAAAAAGAGAAAGAAAAATCCCTAACTTGTAACATTTACATTATCAGGTGCTGGCTCCATGTAAAACCAGCTTCCTGGGGCACCCACCTCAAGCTGTCTCAGCCAGTGGTGAAACTGGGGTCCCACCACATCTAAGAGGAGTAGTTGGAGGCAGATGGCCATCAAAAGCCTTTCTGCTCTAAAGTAGCTCATGGTTTTAAGAGCTGAAGGAGGCTGATGAGGCGATTCCAGCCACTTTTCCAGCCTCAGAAGTAATATCAGGTAGGGGTGGCCAAGCAAGGGTCTGCAGAGATGCTGGAGAGGACTCCTGACCTGTTGGCCACCATGGGTGAGCTTCAACTTGGAGCACCCCATTGTATGTTACCGCCTCATGTTTTGAACCAACAGATGATGAAGAAATGGTACTTCTCCTTCTTGTAAGTAGACAATCTCATCTGCAAGACACCTTTAGTGGAACTTCTTTCCACAAAGATCCCTTGAGACAAACAGCAGGGATATTTGCACATCCAATTTTTTCCCATCGACATTGCAGATTCAGGGACACTCCAGTGTTTTGCGAATTTCATCATCAAAATCTGTATAGGAATTAGGGGGAAGTAAGGACAAAACCCTATACGTTTCAGAACGGTCAGCGGCGGTGAGTTCTGACTCTTTGGCTTGAAATGATGTTTTCATTTCAAAATTCCCCCATGGTTTATTTTCGCAAAGCAAGGTTTTAATAAAAGCTCAGAATCAAAAAATTTCTGATCCTTCCGAAAGTTTTCCTTCACCTTTTCAAGCAACTGCAGTCAAAGTACTCAAAATAGGCTTTGGTTCTCCTTCCGAAGTTTTGAAATGGACCAAGAACCAAAATAAGTAAAAAATCCCCTTTTCCACCCAGCTTTGCTTCTGGGTGATTTTCTCTCTTTTTTTCTTTTTTTTTTTTTTTTAAATTTTTATTTTTTTATTTTTTTTTTTTAGCCTTTATTTTTTTTTTTTTTTTATGTTTTTAGGGTCCCACATCAGGGCTTTCCCACCAGCCCTGCAAATCTGATATACCACTGAGAGAGGCAATGGCCAGGATTCTTCCCCTCCAACATGGTTGCTTGACCNTTTTTTTTTTTTTTTTTATATTTTTTTTTTTTTTATTTTTTTTTTTAGCCTTTATTTTATTTTTTTTTTTATGTTTTTAGGGTCCCACATCAGGGCTTTCCCACCAGCCCTGCAAATCTGATATACCACTGAGAGAGGCAATGGCCAGGATTCTTCCCCTCCAACATGGTTGCTTGACCCTTCCCCTTACCCCTTGTAGAATGAATATTGTTGCCAGACTGGGAAATAATTAAAAAAAAAAAAGGAAAAAAAAGTCTTTTTGACCAAAAGGGCCAAGGAATGCAACAAATGAAAACCAAGTCTGGTTTCTTGCCAGTGTCGAGTGGGTCCCACAGGTGGAAAATGGGGGACATCTCCCCTAGGAAGAGCCATCTCATGGTGACAGCCATGCCCTGGACTAAGGCAAGCGACATTTTTGGGAGGGCTGAAGAGAGCAGCAGTCCTGGCCTGGCCTTCCCAAGTGGAGCTGTGAGTGGTGGGTGGTTGAATGGGGTAGTAAATGCCCCACAGCCCCAAAGCCAAGTGCTTTGTAGAGTCTAAAGTGCTTGAGCCATGGGGTACAGGACCCACCTATTCACCCACTTGCCTTGGGGAAGGCGCCATGCCTCAAACCCCATGGCAAGCCATGGTAGGGAGGGGACAGAGAGCTTCTTGGGGGCCAGATAATGTGAAAGGGCAGGCAGGGATGCTGAGAAAGCTGGTCATCCTGTTAGGAAGGGAAGCGAACCTATGGTGGGACCAGACATGGTTTTATTTGCTTGCCTCTGAGATGGGAGCCACATGGCTGAGCCCTGCCAAGCCATTGAAACCCGTGCTCCATGGATCAGGGAGGGGGAAGAAGGGTTGGGCAGCGAGGTTTTCATTATGGCCCAAAGCGAAGGCGAAGATGCTCGCGTTCCTTTCCATGTCCAGCTGGGCTCGCCTGAAGAGCTTCATCTGGGTTTCTTCAAACTGGCTCTCCAGCTCCTGCAGGCTGAAGGGGGACTTGGCCCCACTCAGAAAGTGCTTGGGGCTGGGGCCAGGAAGGCACATGGCCGTGCTGCCGAGGTGGCCACTCATCTCCTCCAGTGTCGGTGGCATCACGAAGCTCTTCTCCACCGGTGGGCCGCTGGGAGCAAAGAGCAAGCCAGCTGCCCTCCATGCTGCAGGCTTGCGTCCTCTCCGGGGCCGTGCAATGCGGCAGCTCTGGCGCTTAATGTGGCGATGGAGGTGGTCGGAACGGGTGAAGCTCTTGTAGCAGAACTCGCACTGGTAGGGCCGGATGCCGGTATGGATGCGCATGTGGTTCTTCAGGTCGTAGTTATGCACAAACTTGGCGTTGCAGTGGATGCACAGGTATGGCCGCTCGCCAGTGTGTTTTCGCATGTGGATCTTGAGCTTGTCCTGCCTGCAAAAAAGAAGGTTCTTGGTCAGGGATGTGGTTGAGATTGCTCCTTGGATCAGGAGAGGGAAAGGCAATGGGAAGGTGAGGAGCTCATCCCGGGGCTTTCCCCCTGTGTATGGATACTCTTGGAAACTGGTGTTTGCTTTCATCTCCTCCTTCCCAGAGGGAGAGCCCCTTAAACATCACACAAACCCAGCTCTCCATGTCAGGAGTGTGCAGCCCATCCCAGAGACCTCAAAACAGAGTAAATTTGACAAAAAAAAACAAACAAACAAACAAAAAAAAAAACTTTCTGGAATAAACCCCAAAACCATATGGTGATATCTAAATAAGTACACCTATATTCCTGCCTGCAAACGAGGAAATCGGTTGAGTTCGGAGAGCCTGGCAATGTAAGGCAATGCCTGCCGTCCAAACGATTTCCCGCTTGGATCCGATTTTCCTTTCCTTGTATTCTTGCGCTGCCCACTGGGTGTCTCCGGAGCTCTGATTTGCAGCGGGAGCACGGCACAGGGTGAGGCAGCAGAGGCGCAGGCAGCGGCCGGCACCGCTGTCCTTCCCTGCCTTGCTCTCCAAGGTCAGCACACATGCAGCCGCACACACGTTCTGGGGAAGGTTTTTAAACACAACCCTAAACCCCACCGCAAAGGCGCGTGTTTACAAATATAGCGGGAATTTTTAAAGGGGAACATCTAAAACCAAGAATATTTTCCTAAGGTTTTTTTTTTTTCAATGAATGTTTCCTTCCGCAGTCTACAAAAATCACAGAACTTGCAAGGTGCTGTTTCTGCACTGATTTCTGCCACCTTGCCTTTGTGTATCTTGATACAGCTTTTGGTGATGTGACCAGCAGCACTCCAGTGCTGTGAAGAGTGCAGCCTTGGGATGGGCATCCCTGCACACCAGTCTCTGGGGATCAAGGATGCAGAGACATAATCCCTACCAGAACAGGCACTTCTTCACTAGGTGATGCTTTATTGCCTTTGGGAAACCAGTCCCAGCCTGGTCCTGAATCAGCAGCAGCAGCACTGTACAGCTCCCTGCCTGTACAGAGGTTGTAACGAGCTCATATGAGGTTTGCAACTCATGCAGAGTTTTAGGGAGACAGAAGAAAAACATCTTTCTGTCCCCATATGCCAAGCCCAGAGCCAGATCCTGACTTCCCACTCACAGATGCTGTTATCCCAAAAACTTAACAAGGGTGCATTTCCCTGAAAGGGCTGAGATCAGTTCTCAGCAGCACACGAAGCTGCATGGAAAATTTCATCCCAAACGGATAATGTGCAGCGAAGTCGTAAGCAGATGAACGCAGGGGTTTGCAATGCGAAATGTTCAGAAACGTTAATGAAAAGCAGAGCTACCAGCCCCACCTATAGTATAATTTAAACCTATATATGTAATGTTTAACCTAGCAGGATTGCTTTTCCTAATAAACAAGCAGCGCCCCAGGATTACTGTATAATGTAAATACAGGCAAAGCTTTTTTTCAGGCTATTACACATCTCCGGCAGCAGATGGGGAGAAAGAAACTCAATCCGCCCTGCCCCGACAGCATCTCCGTGGGATGGAAGAGAGGTTTTATGGCTCTAACTGGAGAAGCTTGGAGGCTGGGGGGTGTGTGAGATGCTCTGGCTGCAGTGAAGCACCCAGGAGAGGATGCAGCATGGGGAACGTGGGCTTTGTGTGATGGGAGAAAGAGAACCGTGTTCCGTGTGTGTGAATAACCCTTAATGCAATTGCATTAGGAGAGCGATGAGGGCTCTGTGAGCTGTCACAACACAAATAATAGGAACAAATAATGTTAACCTTTCTGGCTGGAACAGTTTCTCCTTGAGCACTCCGGGGCTGTCTTGGTGGAAAACTGAAATATTTGCAGTTTTCTCCAGCGTTTCAGCAGGGCAAACCAGCAGAGAAGGAGCTGAGCAGCCTTTGTTTAAGGAAAAAATTAATGAGCTATTAAATGAAGTCCTGCATCCCACACTCAGATGTCCCTGGGAAGTGGGAGTGCCAGATCCAGGTGCATGTGGGGTCCTTGCCGTGGGACACAGGATCCACTGACATGAAGGAGAAGGGATCTGATGGGGGAGTTTGGGGGACTCCCCACCAGGAAAATGCATTTTCTCTATTTGTTTATTTGCTTCTCCACAGTTCCCAGAGCACAGAAATAATGCAAAGGACTGACTTGGTCAGAAATCCCATTCGGGAACCTCGGTTTCCCTGCACCCTCATTCTCCAGGGACCCCATAGGTGACCATGCGGGCATGCACGTCCCTGGTGCAGGCACTGCTCACTGTTGCGGGTGCCAGCCTGATGCTTTCGGGAAGCATCAGATTCCCCTCAAGAGCAAAGCACGTAATGCAAATGGCAGTGCTCAGGAAATCCCGGCAGAAATCTCTTCCTGCATCTCAATCACTCCACTTTGCTTAAATACACTTTTCCCTAGTGGAGAGCCCTCACATTAGAGTAATGCTGAGAATGGCTAAAAACCTCAACTAACCAATCACAACCAGATAGCTGCGTGTTATCCAAAACACATTTGAAAATAAACTGGTGTTTTCAAATTTCCACTTCATTCAGGGTGTTAAATTAGAAAATCCCCTGCAGGCTCCAGCTCTGTGCACGGTGACCCATATGAACAGCTCTGGTCTCATGAATGAATCTGGGAGAACATCACCCACACGACTGGGTTAATCCCCGTTTTATTTGGGGTTCTATTCTTGGATTAAAGTCCTCCTGCCCCTGTGCTTTGTATTTAGAAGCTGGTAAATGTTTGAGAGGGTGTCTGTGTTAGTAATGGGCTAAACCATGCTAGACCATCTCCATGTGGAGCTTTTAACCTCCAAGATGCTGATTTAACCTGCCTGGATTAGGGGTCAGGATACCTGAATTTCCACCTGAACCCTCCTACTAACCTCAGCAGTGACTGTGAGCCAGTTCCAACATCTCTCCGTGACTCAGTTTTCCCAAATGAAGCCAATGATGCTGCCCTTCCTTGTAAAGGACTTTGGGATGCCCCTCGGAGGGCTCAGATTTATTATTCCCATTACAAAGGAGGTGTTGATGGTGGGTCAAATCAAGCTATTTCCTTGTCAGCAACTAGCACCCCCAGCATCACACCTGGGGCAGCAATGGGGCTGCAGGATGGGGCTGTCCAGGTCAACCCTCCAGCCTGAGATGCAGCCACACTCACTGGGCTGAACCCATCCTGCTCCTCCCAGAAGAGCCCGCCTATCTGGAAATGACAACCCAGCACTAACCTCAGGATGCAGCAGGATCCAGATCTGAATTCCTGCAGGCAGGAATTAGCACCCGGCAGTGGCCTTTCCCCTGTACATAGCAGGGGGAGCCGGCTCACATCGCATGCACCCAGCCCAAGGCATGATGTTCCCTGCATTATAATACGGTGTCTGCTGCGTTAATGGAGAGGAGCATGGAAATTTATTTTCAGGTCAAATCCTCATCATCTGCATAACTTCCACTTGAATATTATCACAGGGATGGAGAAGAAAAGGCAGGCTGAATGTGGGAGCACCCCAGGTGTCCGACATTGTCAGGAGCTCACTTTTGCCTACTGTGCATATTATTTTCCTCTGGTTTGCTCACCCCAGCTTAATAGGGCTCTCTCTCTCACACGCAGCCAGCAGCTGAAATACCATGGTCTTGTCAGAAAGCTTTATTATTATGGTAAAGATTGTACTCATTAGTTATTAATTATACCCAGCAAGAGCAGGTCCAGGAATCTATTTGTCTCTGCTCACCGATTAAATCTGCCCAGCTTTTCAGAGAAGGGTTGCAAGGAGTAGCATTAGATTTGTGTGGCCTGCTCTGATTTATTACTATTAAGGGGTTTGCTCGGGTAAAGAGAAGTGCAAAGGCTGGGATTTGGTAGGAGGGGTGGTCATGCCTGCCTTGGAGCAGCCCATGTTGGGGCTGGCTCATGTAGCCTAGGTACACAAAAGTTAGTTGCTTTAGTTAAGCCCTGTCTTTGGGGTCAGGGATGGTACCTTTGCTCATCTCCTTCCCTCATCTACCGCTCTGAAGGTGCTGATATCTTTTCACTGACCATACAGGGAGTTAAGGTGCCAGGCTCTTGGGTAGCCAGTGTTTAGGGTGATGAATCACAGAGTCATTTAAGTTGGAAAATACAACCATGAAGCCAACACTGCCAAGCCCACCACTAACCCGTGTCCCCAAATGCCACATCCACATGTCTTATAAACAACTCCAGGGATGGTGGGAAGCCTGTTCCAGTGCTTGACAATCCTTTCCATGAAGACATTTTTCCTACTGTTCACCTAAGCCTCCCCTGCTGCAGCTTGAGGCCGTTTCCCCTTGTCCTATTGCTTGTTACTTGGGAGAAGAGACTGACCCCACCTCACTATTAACATATAAGAATTAGGCCCTAGACTCAGAAAGCCCAGACCCTCCCATGTCTAAACATGTGCAACTGGGCTGTGGTCTGCACTGATGCCAACATGTGCAAACCCGAACTAATTACATCCCGCAGCTAGATGGCCCTCCCAGCTCAATGCATCTCCCAGCACATTAGAGACGAAACCTTTACTGTTTGACCATATGTTTTCCAGCTCCTTCTGGTCCAACTGTGGTGAGCTATGGTGGGGTTGAAAATACCCTGTTGCTTATTTAAGCTTTTGTCCAGTGAGGGGATGGATCCAGTGAGTTGTGGATGGGATCCACAACCTACCAAAATCAGCAGGTTCATTTGTCTCCTCCACCCTCTCTTCCTCTCTTTTTGTTTTTCAGAAGGGATAGAGATCATACCCTGCCTTCTTTACTGCTTTTTGGGGAAAAATACACGTGTAGTTTAGGAGTCACCCACGGGGCATGACGTGGCCCCCAGCCACCACCACCACCCTCCCCACACATGGCCATGCACAACAGAGGTACCCAACACATACCTGGTAAAGCGGACTTCACAGATATTGCACATATACGGCTTCTCTCCCGTGTGGGTCCTCATGTGTCTGGGCAGCTTGCCGGCTCCCATGATGACTTTGTTACAGATGGGACATTGCTGTGATGCCTTGGGCTTTATCTTCCTCTCTTCCTCCAGGGGCCATGGTGGAAAAACTCCTCCGAACTGCGCAGCGCTTAGGAAATTGAGATAAGCGCTATACTCAGTCTCGGCCTTAATGTGCCCTAAGGGAGCTGCTGGGGTGTTGGTAAATATGTCCTTGAAGAAGTCATTAGGGAAAGGAGGCGGAGGCAGGTCTTCCTTCTCCTCCTCTTCCTTGATCTTCCTCTTTTTGATCACCAGGTCTAAGGGGCCGTTGTCTACTTGTGGCTCCTTGAGCTGGGAGAAGGAGTTAAAATCGCCGTTCCATAGATGTGGGAAGAAGCTAGGGGCAAAGGGAGAGAGAGCTGGCCTCCTTTCTGGGATGTTCGACTTAGGGTACAAGTTTTCCCTTAGCAAGGACTCGATGGAGAAGTCCCGTATCACACCCAAGTGTCCAGAGGAGTTGTTGACTGGGTAGTGATTTGGACAGTCTTTAGGTGCTTCTGTGTATGCTTCTTCGGTAAGATCAGACTTAGAAGGGCTTTGGTGACAGCTTACTTCTTGGACATCAGTTATATTCTCCTGATTGACAAAATTTTCCACTTCCTCCTCCTCCTCCTCTTCCTCCTCCTCTTCTTCTTCATCTTCATCATCATCTTCGTCATCTTTGTCATCTTCCTCTTCTGCCTCTCTGTCAGGCTCCATGATTTCAAGGCATACATTGATAATGCACTGGATCTCCAGCATCTTGGCAGCGCTGAGGATGTGCTTGACATTTGAGGTGGTGATGGTGAGTGTTGAGGTGTAGGCAAACTCGAGGATGGCAGAAAGTGCTTCAGGCTTGACAAAGTCAATCTCGTAAACATAGGGCTGGTCTGTTAAAGTGCCGGTAGTGAAGAGTTTTTTGAAGTATTTGCTGCAGGCAGCAAGGACGGATCGATGGGTCCGGTACTCCTGGTCCTGTACAATGAGGATAACATCACAGAGGAGACCGTCATGCCGCTGCTCATTTAAACCACATAAGACTTCACTGCTGTGGTTTGGGAATGGGATCCCAATAAGATCTTCAATGCCATTGGCCATATTCTCATTTAGTGCCCTAAGACAAAACACAGACAGTAGAGCATTAGCAGGGGATTCACAGTCTATAATGCTGAAATGACACTGCCTTCTTTTGGTGTCCTCCTCTCTCTTGCCTCACTTAGACCCTCTGCTTGCACTGCCCCAATGCATCTCCGTGTCACCTTCAACACCTTCCAGGTCCTCTGTGATTTAACCTCTGCTTCCCTCCACATCTCTTCATCTCTTCCTTTGTCTCCATCCTTCTCTTCTCAGTTCCCACCCTATTCACCTTTTCATAATCACCACAAGTTCCCTCTTCTCTTTCACATCCCTCCCCCAGGAACCTTGTGCAATGACTTCCCTCCCCATCACGTTTCTTCCATATCCTCCCACAGCCAACATCTTTCCAGGCACATGTTGGCTTTGTCCTGCCAGGAGCTATGTGGGTAAAAGGCAATGCTGTATTGCATCACTGTGCCAAGTGCCAGCTCCTACATTACTTAAACAAGATGAGCCAGGGAGATCCCATCTCATCATGCAATTGTTTTGAGGACTGGTATAACTGGATGTCCCAAACAGGAGGGCTTGCTGGTCATGGCTGTTTGCTGCAGTAGGACAGAGGTCCTTATGGACTAGCAGGTCTCCAGTTCTGTGGCCTCCTGCTACATCATGCGTGGAAGCTACCACATGTTACCACAGCATGTGGACAACCCACATAGTGATGCCTTCTCAAGGGAGCTGGGTGGCAAGAGAGATGTCACAATGTACCTGAATACTCAGAGAAAGACAACCAGGCATCAGGGCCCTGGCCAGAGCAGATAAATGTCTGCTGTCTTCACCTGTGGGCTTGCTCCATCCCTAATCCTGTTTTGACTTGTTAGCGTGGTATCAAATGCCCTGTTCATCTGGCAGACACCTTTCCCTCCTACTGCAGACCCAGCTTCAAAGGGAAATTTGGAAGCAAAAAGCCCACGCCCAGAAGGAAAACCTGATTTCTATTTTTTTTTTGCCTTTTTTTTTTAATCTGTAAGATGTTCCCTCTTCCGCATGGCTCCAGCAGCCCTTCCATATGAGAAATCCCAGGGAAGGAGAGTGACTTCCTCCAGCAGGCAGCGAATTCGTTAGTCCTATCACACGTGGAATACATCAAACAGCCAGAATAACTTTGAATACACTAACCCTTTGGAAACCCCCAGGACACAGAGCATGCATTCACGCAGACAGCTCACAGCCGAGGGGTTAATCTCTGAGAGAGCCCATGGCTCACTTAAATAAAACTGCAGCCCCACTCCAGCCCCTTTCACAAGGCTGAGACCATCAGGCAGGTACCAAATCCCACCCTGCACCACCTCCACATCTCTCCTGGGATCCATCACCATGTCCTGGGTGTCCTTCCCTCATCAGTTCCTGATTCCAAACCTCTTTCCCGCCAGCTGGTGGGATCAGTAGGGACCTGGTCTACCCCATGGCAAGGGGCTGGCTCCCACCCTACCACCTGCCTCCAGCCCATGGGGTTAGAAAGAGCCTGGTGGGAAGGAGGTTATTGAGGGAAATCCTTGGCCAGCAAGCCAGTCACCCTTGGGGAAGGCTCAGACTGCAGCAAACATTCCCGTGGGAAGAGGAATGCTGTCTGCCTTCTCCTCCCTCTGTAGGGTCAGTCTCCAGCTGAGACCTTGCAGGTATCTCCCCCAGCACTGCTGCATGAGAGCCAGACAGCAAAAGCCTTGGGAAGACAGCACAGCATAAATGGATCGGACCGCATAGAAAGGTTATGGACCACTGGAGCAGCATGGGATGGGGGACAAACTGAGCTCGTGAAGCCTTGCAGGGGGCTGGAGGGCAGTCCCACCTTGCAGACCCCTCTCCAGCACCTTCCCATGCCCAGAGATGGTCAGAGAAACTGGGAATTACATCCCTCCGCACCCCCCTCCACCCCAGCCACTGGTATTTGTGGCCAACAAATGATGCTCCAGCCCCACATCCCATGGTATGCCCATTAGCTCCATGCTAATTATGTCTGTTGTCTGAAACAAATTGATTCATTACAGTGTGCTGTGCTTGACCATGTTAACCAGCTACGCTCCTCCACCAGCCTGGCCGGCTCCGTATCAAATCTTCCTTGAAAATCACAGATAAATGGAAGTAAATCCAATGTGTTCTCCAAGTGGAGTATAAGATAATGAATAACCCCTGAGCCAGGGAGGAAAACACAACTTCCATTTTAGGCCTTTGTATCCTTAATAATGAGCATAAGCAATTAAATTTTTATTGCTGTATTTATCTTCTACTCATTTATTTTTGTTTGGAAGGAGCATTAGTGCTAAAGGAGCTCCTTGCATGAAGGAATGTGTCTCCCTGTGAATCTATTTTGATCTTTTATTGCCAGATCACCCTAAGTGCAAAAGATCAGAAAAGCAGAATATTGGGCTACCCTGCCATTAATCTTACAGAGGTTTTTTCGGGACATTAAACTCCATCCTCCTTGATGGTGGATTATTAACTCAGCAGCAAGAAAGCAAGAAAAAAAATTTAATTAGGAGATCAGGGGCTATATGTGATTATAAAATGGAATGATGTACAGCTCCTTTTGGTGGAAATGGACTCCTTTTCCTTTCTTCCTGGCCCTTTCCAGGTGTGGTTCTGTTAATTGGAGCACTTAGGTAAGCTGATAAAGCCAGGGTGCTAGCAAAACTGAAGGTGATTCTTGTCATTTAAATGGAGAAAGAAACAGCCCATTCATTTGCATGCATCTGCATTTTTTTTAACTCTCAGCGTGGTTTGACAGCTCCAATCTCAGGGAGCCTGAGAAATGACCTTATGGTTCCCATGCCCTCAGGGAGGGTGATGGCCAGAGGCTGGAAGTGTGCTGAGGTTGACATTTTCCTTCCTCCTCCTCCTTTCTCTCCCTCCTCCTGGGTTCCCCCCTCCCCCTCCCTAAACCAAGGGGGGGGCCCTCAATAATTAACAGGCATAGAAACAGCATCGGATGGTGACCAACGCCACCAGTGCATGCACACACACACATGTGCTGGCGCTGAGCAGGCACCAAGGGGTTAAACAGAAAAGTCACATTTTATTAATAGTTACAGCATTGTTAAAATAAACCAGGGAAGGGGGGAAGGGTGGAGGGCACCTAAAATAAATGTATTCTGCAGATGATGTCTCGAAACACTGCATTTATGGGCATGCTTAAAACTCATTCATTACTTTCTTGCCAGGAAAAGCCCCATTTATAAAAGCTTTGTCCCTTTTTTGGGTGAAAATCGTTCCTCTTTCAAGTCCCCAGGTACGAGCCAGGGAACACAGTGGTATGATAAACCGCCTGTGATGTACACTCCCTGGGTGACCCAGAGCTCACCCAGAGCACTGTGCTGCTCAAAAACCCTTCTGGTTTATATTTTTATCTTCTGGTTGCTTTATTCTCACGTCTCCTTTTAACTTCAAGCCTCATTCAGTATAATGCAGCCTCTGAAAACCAGTAATATAAAACTGAAATATAGGGAGGTGAAATGTTCATTTAGCATCATGATAAGTAAAAAAAATAGAAGCATACTCAATAGGCTATAGAGATCGTATGTATAGAATATAGATAGACTAATATTGCATATATTCATTTATAGGAACGGAAATGGGGACTGACACAGCTTGAAAGAGTCCTGGAAAAGATGTGCCAGCCCTGAAGTGGGGCAGAATTCTGTCCCTGGGGTCCCACTATTCCTCAAAGCCAGGAGCAGGTGACCTGTGAGGGCTCCTCATCACCACTTCCCTCTCCCTTCACCTTCCTCATCTTCACTGACACTGCCCTGCAAAGCCCATGGGGGAGATGAAGGCTGCCAGGAGAAGCCCAGGCTTGTGCAATGCATGTCTTCTGGTTCAGGGCTATGGCTGGGACTGGAGATATCCTCTTCCCATTTGCCTTATTTGTGGGGACAACCTGAGTGTTGGCTGGGAGACGGCAATTTTGGCCTTTACTCATATACTGGCATGTAACACCATTACTACTGCCTGCAGCATTGATTTATTATGTGTATAATTTATATATTTCTAATCTTAGGCAATCACATATTTTATCTACCTATATGTAAGTATTTGCATATGTTTATGTGTTTATGAAATTATATCTCTATATCAATATATAAATATATATTTTATATAATTTCTATATTTTCTTATTTCATATTTCTATATTTCGATATCCATATGGAGATTCTTGGAGCATTTTCTCTTAGAACTGCTTGACCTTCCCTATGCTATGGTTTTCGCCACAGGAAAGTGCTCTGAATCTTGTCTACAGTTCTTTTTGTTGTGCCTATACTCACTGTCCCCAGAAAGACATGGGGGTGCTGCAGGGTAAACTGGGGAGCACAAAGTGGCTGCATCCTCCTCCCAGGCCATGCTCATTCTGCATTCAGTACGGCGGAGGAAGGAGCCTGAGGCTCCAGCTGATCTCTGCCTACTACTGGTGTCAAAATGACATCTTTCCAGACACATTCCCAATGGTGTTTCCAATTTTTCCCTTCACCCAGCCTGTGCATGGAGCAGGGCTTCTGTGCATGCCCAGGGGCAGGACTTGGGGTTGAGCATGCCCTCCCCAGCTGGATCCTGAGACCCAGCACAGCCTCCCTCAGGCACAAACTCCCAGGAGGGATTCGAGCTCTACACCTGAAGCATGAGGCCATCAGCAAAGCATCCCAGAAGTGCCTGGACCTGGATTCAGGGTGCTGAGCACCCTTGGCCACCCCAACCTGCTGCCCACGCAGGAGAGGCAGTCAGCAGAAGGTCTCAACAGCTTTTCCCATTGCTATTTATTTCCAACACCAACTGCCTCCATCCCCTGCTTGGACCATTGGGCACCTCAAGGTAGAGATACTTTGATGCTCCTCTTTCCTAATCCCTGCTCCAGGCTGTGGGAGCAGGGTGGGCTGGCTACTCTCCCTCTGCATCCCACCATGGTACCATGTGTGATCACCTGCCTGCCACATCCACTAGCCCATAAATATCTGAGGGTTTTCTTTTTCCCCAGGTTTATTTGTGCCTCTGTAATGAGGCAATTAAGATGTGCATGTGAGATTACCCTAATCTGTCAAAATATTACAGCTACTTTCTAGGGGATATGCTGACCAGCGATCAACAGCACCTGCTCCATAGCCACGTTGTTATTTTGGGGGAATAGGAGGAACTGCTGTTAATCTGGGGGGGATAGCTTCATCCCCACATCAGCCAATTGCTCCATGACCTTAAGCAAGTCCCTTGTGACCTTGAGCAAGTCCCTTGTGAAAGTGTCCTTGAGCAAAGCCACCCACACTGACACCCCACCCAGGGGCAACACCACTGCCTTGGCCAAGCGCTTGACTCCAGTTTGGAAGACTCCTCTCATACCAAGGAGCTGGGATCCCCAAGACCCTATTTAAAAGGCAGGCAGAGAGGTGGGTCATTGTTTTCACTTTTATACAGAAAACCCCCAACAAACCAAACAAAAGGAACACGTAAAACCCAAAAAGGCAAATATTTCCTTAAGCACACCTCCCCTCTGAACATCTTGTCTCCAGAGGAACGTGTTATTAAACCACCCACCCCAGTACCCAGCGTTCCTCCCCTCCAGCAGGAAGGTGGGGCAGAGCGCGCTCCTCACCTTTCAATCACTTCCCCATGAGATGCCTGAAACGATGAAGAAAACGTGGTGACACCAACCACTGCCTCCCTCGCATGGAAATCACCTGGGTTTTAAGCACAGGAGCCACTTCCCAGGCCCAAAGATGATGCTGTGGGAGGGAACTGGCTCACTAGTAGTAGCATGAGGGTTTTATTGCTGGGATGGGTGTCCCAGACTCCAATAACTGAGACCAGCCTTTCCCTTGGGACCAGTCTTGCTTAGGGAGTACAGGGTTGAGCCAGGAAAGCTGGAGGTGTTTGGTTTTTAAGAGGTACAGGATAAGCTCATCCACCCAAAACTGAGGATCCCTCCTCAAAAAACAAAAAATCAAGGATTTTGCTGAGATCTGGACAAAAGGGTAAAGGTTTCCAAAGGGATGCTCTGGCAAGGAGGGATGCACAGAGGGTCACATTTTCCATGGAAGACGCTCACCTGCAGCAAAGATGGGGAGGAAGCACCATGGGTGGCTGTGGAGGTGGCATCACCCCACTTGGGTCCTGGCAAGGGAGCAGCTCCATAAACAGCGCAGGTCAGTACAAGTTAAGGGGATGCTCTGGAGGGTGGTGGTGCAAAGTTGGATGGGGCTTGGAGCAGCCTGTTGTAGTGGATGGTGGCCCTGCCCGTGGCAGGGGGTTGGAACTGGGTGAGCTTTAAGGGTCCTTCCAACACAAACCATCCTGTGATGCTAACAAAGGCTGCCTATAGTGGGCCCCAGTGACACTGACTTAGATGAGACCTCCCACAGATGCTGGGAGGAGAGGGATGGCCAAGGAGCCCTGGGTAGACAGCCCAACCCTTTTTGGCCAGCTTCCACAGAGCTGGGGATGAATGAGACAGCTCCTACCTGAAGGAAGAGCCCAGAAGTTGGGCATGGTTTGATCACATAATTAAAGTGGTTACACTTCAGGGACTGAGATCACACTGGTGACCTTTACCCTGGTATTTCTCCAATACCCACTGGACTTCACAAAATTAATACAGATCTCCAAACGCAATCCTTGAGCATACAAGGATTCATCCTTATCAACATCTGTCTGGCAAGTTAAGCCCATGTGAACCGTATATATTTACAAACCCTATATGAAACTGACTTTATGGGGCTGAAACTATTCATTTCCTATAAGCAGACCTTCAGAAAGCCATCTTCACCTGAGGTCCCTGGTTCAAGAGCCACCTCCAGGGTGTCCAGCAATCCCACCAATGACATATTTCACCCTTTTTGTATTTTAGTGACAGCCACTCTTCCCACTTTCAAAAATCCACACGGAAGTTCAGCCAGCCAAGCATACCGAGGGGACATCAATACTGGAGATCTGTTGTATTTCACTGGGGAAGTGCCATGAGGACTATTTGCTTAACATGATAAATAGTGATTACAGATGCCACTCATTCACTCGCTGAGGTGTGAAAGCACAAAAGCAGCTCCTGTGCCTTTTGTGAACCCATCCTCAGGAATTTTTAAAGTTAGTAATATGTTGCAGCAAATATTATGCATCTCCCAACAAATCTATCCCTGCAGGTTAGCTCCAGCTACCGAGAGCCTACACAGGGCACTTGGTACTTTGACAACTTTGTTTATGTACAGATAAGACCTGGTGAAATTGCAAATTATGAGTCATATCTCCCTCAGTGATCTGATTGGTCTGGTGCCACTGGTTATAATGGGAATTTGCTGCTCCTCCATGACCACCAGAACCATGGGGTATTTAGGTTAAGGCTGTATTTCCTGGCCTCAGCTCCTCTGCAGGCTTGTTGCTCACATGCCTCTGATCAGCACATGATGATGAACAGGTTGAGCTCCTGTCCTCCCTCCTTTGTCTCCCACCATGGGAAGCACCAGGTATACAAAGAGCTCCAGCGTCCCCTTAGATCTACCCCAAGGTCTCCAACCCTTGCCTGACCTCGACTTAATTTTATAGCAGGCTCCCAGACTGGGGTATTAAGCTGGGTGATCAACACCCATCCTCTGGGTGAGCTTGTAGGGACCTGCCACCCAGCAGCTCTGCGCAGTGTGGGACGAGCGCTCGGAAGATGCCATCACACCACCAGGACCAAGCCCCATGGCTCTCCTATTTCCTTAAAACCAGTTCTTGGGCCCCAAATAACCACAAACAGGAGCTCTGGCAGGGCCAGAGTAGTGTTCAATGTGTCCTATAATTGAAGGGCCACGTTTTCACTTTGTTTTCTTCTTTCTGGCTTCTTTAAATTACCCAGCATGCTTCACAATTTCAGAGTTTATATAAATCTCCAAAATCAGGAGCTCTGGGTCATTTCTGGGTGGCAGCTTGATTAAGCTGCATGCAGCATGACAAGTCCCATCTGATGTGCTGAGCAGGTTTCGGCAAGGGGGGATCCCAGTGATAAATGGTCAAATAAACATAAAAAATTAGTGGAGCTATATTGAAGGTACAGCCTGGCTCCAGATGGTGCTTTAAGTGCTTCACCTATGCACAAAGCAGGGGCATCTAATCAGGTAGCACAGAGGGGAGTTTATAGGGCAGTCACATCTGACCATGGTGTTTACTGATAGCCTTGTCCCCCCTTCCATTCAAGAGGCTACTCGGAGGTCTGGAGGTCAAGGGGGATGGTGCTCTGGGCATCAGCTTCCTTCTGAACCTCTCTGTCGAGGTTTGGGAGGTGCTGTAAAACTGGAGGTATATAACAGTTATGGAGGTTTTTGCTTGGAAATCCTCAGTGGTTCCTCTCTGCATTCCTTGGTGCTCTCCTGGCCAGGCTCCAGCACTTAGGGATGTTCAAATGCAATGTCATCAGTACAGAAAACCATCCTGGCTGAATATCTCCCTTCCTTATGTATCTATATGGACACACACACATACACATTATACATTTGTGTTTGTGTGTGCATAGAAATCCTGTGGGAGGGGGAAGATGTCAAGTAAAACAGAAGTTTCCAATTACCATGTGCAACCACCTCACTCTCATGGAAACTCACTCTTGCTTCAAGAGACGTGTCCCCCCCCACACACTATGTTCTGCAAACAATGTAAAACAATAAAACAACCAAAAATGGGGGGGAGAGGGGAAAGACAGCAGGAGAAAAATACCAGAGATTCACCCACGTTGGAGCTGGCCTGGCTGAACATCAGGTATCTGGTTCCTGCAGCATCTCTGGCATGAGATAGGGGAGGGTCCATGAGATATGTGACGCTGCACAGAGAAGCTGTGGCTGCCCCATCGCTGGCAGTGCTCAAGGCCAGGTTGGACACAGGGGCTTGGAGCAACCTGCTCTAGCTGGATGAGCTTTAAGGTCCCTTCCAACCCAAACCAGTCTGGGATCCTATGACTGTTGGTGGCATTTCTGTCCATGTCTTTGCAGCCACCTTCCTCCAACATTACCCTCCCCCTTGTGCAAGCTGCCCAGCCCCTGCTAGAGGAGGCGATATAGGATATATATATTTATATATATATATAAAGGATGCATCCCTATGGGGCCACAACGCTACCACCCTGCGAGCTCATTGGTGGTGGGTGACTCCCTCCAGCGTCGCCTTAAAAATAGCAAAGAAAGCGCCATTTCCTCCCATTCTGAGCCTCCTGGGAGAGCAGGCCGGGCCCTGCCGCTCTGCTCTTCTTCGGAGCCAGAAAAAGGAAAAGGAATTAAAAAAAGGCTGCTATTGAATGGTGCGCACACACTGGGTGGGTTTGCTTCCTGACAAGAAAAAAAGCCACAGCGGAAAAATGTGCCCGGCTTAACCATGGAAAACTGGTTTGGCTGGCGTCCCTCTGGAGTGGACAGGATTGCGAGGGCCTTGGATGTGGATCTGGGTATGGCTGTCACCAGTGAACGCACAGCTCCGAAATAACACACTGTTGGTAGCTCCAAAAAGGCAAGGGATGGGGAACCAGCTCACCCCTCCACTCCTCATCTCTCCCTTTGCCTCCAGAGAGAAAGCCACTGAAGGGAGGGCTTTGGGAGTAAAAATAAAAGGGTCATAGCGCTAGCACGTTAAATCAGAAGCAGATGTGTGCCTGCTCGCCAGCCTGAGTCACCGCAGGAGGGTGGGGAAGGGGGGGTTATCGCTATTTTGGTGCTGGGTGTGGGGTACAGAAAACAATGTGAGGAGAAGGCGGTGCAGTGTTTGAGCAGGCTTAATATCGGCTTGGGAGCAGGTACAGGCAGGCTCCACAAGTGGAGGGGTGGGAAGCTCAGATCCGCAGTGGCATTGGCAGCAGCCGCACTCCAGACAGGGCTGCTCCTCCCGACCCTGCCTGGGCTCCTTGCTGCATCGCTGGGCATCCCTGGCTGCACACATCCTGGGTTTGGGGGGTGGGGTGGTGTTTCTTGCTATTCCCCATAGCATCTCCCACTATCATCCCAACAGGAGCCCCCATCCCCATAGAATCATATAATAATAGAATGATTTGGGTTGGAAATGACCTTAAGATCATCCAGTTCCAACCCCCCTGCCATGGGCAGGGACACCTCACACTAAATCATGGCACCCAAGGTTCTGTCCAACCTGGCCTTGAACACTGATATGGATGTGGCATTTACCACCCACTGCTAGACCCAAGGCATCTCCAGCCTCACACCAGGGCAGTGGCAGGACCTTCATCCTTCCTCTCACATGGACATCAGGAACTAGCACATCTCTAAA
This sequence comes from Agapornis roseicollis, assembly GCA_002631895.1. Lineage (NCBI taxonomy): Eukaryota > Metazoa > Chordata > Aves > Psittaciformes > Psittacidae > Agapornis > Agapornis roseicollis. The sequence continues at coordinate 90,894 of NDXB01001998.1, forward strand.
ACCCAGCTTGCTTTGGGGCAAGCCCATAAGGCAAGCTCAGACTCACCTCTCACCATGCTCTTCACTGCTAGCACCGCGTTGGCATTTATTGGGCTTGTGCTCCCACAGGTATTCACAAGAGCAGTACCTCAGATTGGTCTGTTTCACTACAGCATAAACAAAATATTATTTTTCTGCTTGGCTCTCGTGACAGCTTTTGCAGCCTCATTCATTTTTAATTGCCATTTAAGTCCTGGAGCTCTAAGCACATGAGCTACCCTGCTACAGCAGGGACAGAATAGCTCCCACGTGGACATAAAATGGCTTTTGGAGAGATGTGTCCATGGACGGTGCCTCTGCAGAGCATCTCCTGTGACAGCAATCCAGACTGCAAAGACACAGCTCCTCCAGCACCACCACCACATCATCTGTACCATGGGCAGTAGTCCTGAGCTTAGACTGTGCTGATGCAGTTACCCTTGACATCAGATGAGTCAAGGCCTTCCTTTCAGAGAGGGGACTCAATCCACCTAGGTTTCACTCATATGGGTGTCTCCTCAGAACCACCTACAGCCTCAGTGACATTGTAGAGGGCATTAGGCAGAATGGGTGAATATTACATCTCCCCATCCTTTGCATCATGGGTGCTCCATTCCTAGAAACATTCAAGGTCAGGTTGGATACTTCGAGCAATCTCATCTAGTTGAAAATGTCTGTTCTCATTACAGGGTGTTGGACTAGGTGGCCTTTAAAGCTCCCTTCCAACCCAAACCATTCTGTGATTCTAAGATGGTTTTTCTACAAGCCAGCACTTCTCCGAATCGTATGTCCTGACCACATTGAAACCCCAGTGAGATGCATCATGTCTCTAACCTTTCTGCTGGGCATTTCTAGAGGAAATACCACCAAGTTTCAGCAAAGGACAGTCAGGGAAAGGGGCTGAGACTTCCAGTCAGACTTCTTGTATGTAAACCAACCAATTAATGAGTAGATCCAAAGTAAATCCAAAGACCACAAGGTAATACATGAGCGTAACCTCACAGTGCAGCCCAAGCACCAAATATCTAAAAGCAACTCCTTATCTTCAGGGGATGATTTCATCCAGCTCTGCAGGTTACAAAGCAATTTAACCAAAGATCAGGGATCAGATGCAGAACTCGTTTGTATCTCCTCCTGTGCGCAAAAACCTTGGTTTCTCTGCCAGCCTGCTGGAAAGGTAAACAGCAGCTGAGTTGTCAGCTCAGCCTTCATTCTGCAAAGCTTCACCTGCCTGAGCAATCCATGAGCTTCCACCCGTGTCTAGCTTGGTAAATCTAGTTAAAGCTGGTGGAGGAATGGAAATAAAAAAGCATCTGAACTCCCCCCATGTTATAACCTGGAAAAAAAAAAAAAAGAAAAAAAAAATATCTTCTGGATGGAGAAAATAATGAAAATCAACAGGATTCAGTTTCCAACCAATGCTTCTGCAGGCAAGGAGAGGGGTTGAAGGATTGGACCCCCAAGCAGGGCAAGCCCTACGTCCCAGCTGACAACGTGCACACGCCAACTCGCAGTCTGATTTGATTTAAAACAGCTGAGTTGTAAATGAGGCTTATAATGGAATTGGCAAACGACCTTTCAATACAACATTCAAAAATAGCCAGGGCTTGAGTCCGGATTCAGCTCTCAGCCATGTGGGAGTGCAGGGCCAGGGGTGCATAATGCCATCAGCTACGAAAACAGCCCACACAAGCAGGGGGCAACCCCAAGCCTCTCCCCTCTTGGGGATTTAGAGGGGTGAATCTTCAGAAAGAAAAAGTAGGGAAAAGGAGGAGAAAATGCAGCCCTGACACGTAAAGAGAGACAGTCCTGCCTGTTTGTTTTGGCCTATCTTGAGCTGCAGGCAGCTTCCAACTGGAACCCAGAAATGCTGATGGTGTTTGGAGTCTGTCTGCATCCCTCTCATGACATGAAGAGGCATTTAGGACGGTGGGCTGGAATTTTTATTTTTCTCCTTCATCTTTTTCCCTAAGAACTATATTTACTGTTACATTTTGAACTCCCCATGCTGTCATTACAATGTCAGATGAAATTACATGTGCGATAACCATAACATCAATGAATGCACACGTTCGCAAAGACTGCACAGGAAACATTTTCAAGGGAAGACACTCACACGTCTGGGCTCAAGGGGGATGTCCAAAAGAGTCTTTGAATTACAGGGTGCTGCCCATATCCAGAACTTGGCCTTGCTGGAGCTGGGCAGGCTGATTTTAGGCTTTTTCAGTCTTTGCTGGATTAGACATATTCTTATTTATCCTGGGGTTACCATGGATTGAATCCAGGGATTTAACTGATTCTGTTCTGGATCTGCACCAGTGAAAAGAGGATGAGAACATTATAGTGCTCTGTCCATGGATCTGAATTGCACCATCCTATAGTGACCTTCTATGCTGGTGCCACCATGAAGATGCTGGCATGATAGTAGCTAGTTCATCAGTTAAAGATGGGCACAAGAACAGGGACAGCTCTACCATTGCAAAAACACTTCCTACCAAGGTGGCTGGTTCCCTTTCACACAAAAAACTACATGTACCCCTATACAGCACTTGAAGAATGAGGACCAATGCTCTCTCCTGGTCTGAGATGTACTACAGGTATAAGAAAGGACCCCCAGCTTCTCATCCACCATAAGACCAGAGGTAACTACTCCTCACAGCTTTGCCTTTGAGGCTGTTCTTATGAAAATCCCGGTTTCTGCTGGGAAAAAGCAGCAACCAGGTTTCTTCCAGCAGTTGTGGGCAGCTGAGTGAAGGGAACTTGGCTGGTGCCACTGGAGGATGGTTCCAGCAGCTCAGTGATAAGAGGCAGCAACCTCCAGGAGAGAGGCATTAGGCAACATCTGTACAGTTCTGATTTCATCTGCTTAGGGGAAAACAGTACAACTATAACTAGGCCAGTCTAGTTAAAGTGCTACAGCTTGCAGGCAATTCTATGGGGTGTTTGAGATCAAGCTCATGGTGCAGTAAAAGAGATCCATACCTACAGAGGTTTTGGCTTCTAGACAGTACCTTATGAAACAGTTGCTTTGCTCTTGCTATCTTACACAAAAAAAGAAATGCAATTATCTAACACAAAAGCAACCCAAAGTGTCTGTGGGTTAGATATGTTGTCTCCCTCACACATGCATAAGGAGCACATGGCTGCTGCTTCATACTTTTACCAGGGTGCAAGTTTGATCCACCTTGCAGGCAAAGGACTAGAGGATGCTCTATGTATGTATGAGTTTGGTAAATGTCCTGAAAAGCACTAGCAGAAACATAGAATCACTCACACTATTTCAGAATGCTTGTCTTTGGCTGGAAAGCATCAGCCTTTCACCCCACTTGCCCACCATTCGACTGTCTGTATTTTGTATATCCTTTCAAAGCAGCCTTAATTAAATGCATTACAGTGAATTCTCTCTAGGAGAGGAAAATTCATTAGTTAAGGGGCCACAATAACAGCAGACATTTGGAACCATCAACCTCCCCGTGAACCCACCTCACCTCCCACCTCTGGCGTTCCTAATCCACAATATGTTTTTTCATATGTGCATCACATCAGCAAAATACCCCTTGCAGCATTTTGATTTCTTCTCCCCATTTGTCCGTGAAGACACTGACCAAAAAGTGGCCCAAGTGCAGCATTTTGCATTTAAGTGGGTTTTTTTTTTTATATGCATATATATATATATATCCATTCAGCCCTTCCTAGGAATGGGCAGGAACCCAGCAGCTTGCCAACGCCGCACTTCAGAACCACACACCAGCTTGATGAAACACCAGTGCCGCAGCATGCTGGGGACTTTCCTTTTCCAAGCCAGTACTTCAAAATATTTATAAAGGCACTTAAACCCCCATTTTGACCACTGCCTCTATTTGCAAACCCTGCCTTGACATTCATGTCAGGTCGAGGAGAGTAAAGCTCACATTGTTGGCATACCTGAGGATAGGCAGAGGGACTCACTCCCTGCACACAGAACAAAGGCCTGAGTTACTGCAGAGCTTTGCCTTCCACTGAGAGCAATTATGGTTAGAGAAAACCCTTGTTTATAGCAGAATCCTTCCAGTTGGGGAAAAAAAGAGATTTAATTATATGGTAATGGTGCTGTAGGCGGGTTTGCGAGCAGAGCGCAGATGTGGGAGCAGGAGGCTACGAGCAGGGCTGCTCCCCTTGCCCAGGTGGATACTGGTGGTTCAAGCCTTTCTGGATGGTGAAAATGGGGATTTGAAGTCTCCCTCTGCGGCTGTTAAATGGTAAGCACTGAATCAGGCATTTGTACAGGGCATGCAAAGCATGGACAATAACAAAAGAGGCAGAAGAGGCATCTGCCTTACCAAGGTAGGATCAAAAGGAGGGGTTTTAAGGTGAGATTAATGGCCAAAATACCCAAACCTTCCCCCTTTCCCTGAGTCATGGCCTTGGAGACAGGCTTGCTAAGGTAAATCATAAGCCAGGTTTGGTTTCCACTCTCTCTTCCAAGTGGTATTGCAGAATCAGAGCTCAATGTGAGCTGCTGGCATTTCACATGCAAAACATTGGATATAGGACTTCATAGAGTCACAGAGCTCGACCAGACCCTTATAGAAAGCAACTTATAGAGGAAAACATATGATCTAGTTAAAGATCCAGAGCTCCTTGGTGCTGTGTATGCCAAGGTACATGCTCATGAAGTGCATGCATCAGAGAATATTTTTCTAGCCCTGTATTTTCTTCCATTTATTTTAAGGAACAGAGTGTGGTTTCCTCTCCTGTGTTTCTCATATTTAGCTCAAAAATAAAAATTGAACCTATATCAAACCAAACAGCTTCTTGCCCAAGGTGGTAAAAAAACAACAAAAAAGGCACCTCTTCTATGGAGAACCCATCAGGAAAGCACAACTCTAATGACAGCAGGAGGTTGGGTGTAAATCTCCAGGCACAGGAACAACAGCCGCATAGCCCTGGCCCTTCGGATTCACTATGCTCTTAATGCCACTGAATAAGAATGAGGTTTAGGGTAAAAAACAGGGACATGTCCTTCTGCTGGATAGGGAGGATTTCTAAGGATACAGCACTATAAATAATCATTGAAGCCATTTTGTACCTGCCTCACGTAACCCGTGGTAAGCCACAGAACAGGTATTGAGAAGGCTACAGAAATTACCTGAGGGCTGGAGCAGCTGTGCTCTGGAGCCAGGGTGAGAGAGCTGGGCTGGTTCAGCCTGGAGAAGAGAAGGCTCCCTAAGGGGAGACCTGAGAGCAGCTCCCAGTGCTTAGAAGAAAGATGGGGACAGAGATTTCAGTAGTGGTAGGACATGAGGTGATGGTTTCAAACTGACAGAGGAGAGACTAGGGGAGGTTCAGACTAGGTAGAAGAAATGTTTTTATAATGAGGGTAGTGAAACACAAGAACAGGTTGTCCAGAGAGGGATTAGATGCCCCATCCCTGACAGTGTTCAAGGCCAGGTTGGATGGGGCTCTGTGTAACCTGATCTAGCTGAAAATGTCCTTGCCCAAGGACACAGGTTGGAACTGGGTGAGTTTTAAGGGCCCTTCCAACCCAAGCCAGTCTGTGGTTCTACAACTCTGTGAAGACCTGCTGAGCTAGAACTGGATGCTGCCATGTACTCTCATTCATCACTGTTTTCCAAAATCTGTAAGCCTCCCGGGTTCACATGCACAATGAGAAGAGCACAGGTCCCCCTGGATGTATCAAAACCCGCCCTGCCATCAACCCTACAGCAAGGAACTATGCACATAAATGAAGCCTCCTCTCCCTGCCCTTTGGATGGGTGAGATGTGGGGACAGTTGTTCTATGACAGGGGATGATGCCACACTTACTCCCTCAGCACTCAGGTAACCAATTCCTAAGATCTTATGCCTATCCCAACTCCAGATCTACACCAAATAAATACCAATATCCTTTTAGGCACACATGGAGGGATCGCAGTGAAGCATGTGGGTGCCTTCACAGTCCAGTGTAACGATTTCTCCTTACTGTCAACCCTTGCTGTTCAGACAAAGTCTGACCTGTCCGCAGAGCAGGAAGACACCTCTAGCAACCCTGCTAAAGCTCTAAATGACCTTAGTTTTCATTTGATCTTCATCAAAGGCAGGTTGTACCTCTGTTCTTCAGGTGCATTTGAGCTTGAAGGCATTGGAGAAAGCCCCATGTTAGAATAAAGAGGAGACTGCTTGTGAAAACATGTGCTGAAATGAGAAAATGAAATAAATGGCCAGTCCTAAAAGAGAAAACTCCTGCCATAAAGCAGAATTTGAGGGGAAAAAACCCCCATGGTTGTGCACTGCCCTGCTTTGCTAAACAGGCAGATGGGACCTGTATTTCTCTTCTGAAACTTTAATGGGAAGAATATGATTCTGCTGCAAGCATATTTTATATGCCTGGCGATTAAAGAGGAAAGGAAGGGTGTAATTTATAGAATTGTGAAACACAGAGGATAGCTTTCTGGCTGCAATGTTTCTTTATTTTCTTGTTATTCCTTTTATTCTTCCTTTTGCTTCTAGGCTTGTGAGTGTTGATGGATGGGCAACAGTGGAGACAGAAATCTTGCTTTTATATTCACTGGGCAGATACAGCCTCAGCGGCCACAGTGGCTACAACGACCTGCACCTCATCTGAACAAGAACAATCCTGAGACCAAGCAAAAGTGCTTCAGGTGTCCTCAGGCTTTGTATACTGCTTTCCTGCTCCTACGGCCACCTCACTTCTCAGCTGATAACAGGTTTCACGCTTTCAAACAAGAAGGTTGAGCTTTGCTTGCTCTTGTAGCTGGCAACAACATACCATGGCCCAGCTCACACCCTGTCTGATCTCCAGACCCTGTATTCCCAGCGTGCTCCTCATGCTTTTTGCTCTGCCAAGACCCTGACACTTCCCATCCATGCCACCGTGGTAGGAAGAAAGAACTACCTGTGTTTGGCTGGAAAGCCACCTTGTATAAGAAGACATGGTAGTCCTGACGGCCAACGCGGTGCCCAGGAGTCAGCAGCATGTCTCTGCAGTGAAGACAGTAAGACACACACTGAATTGCATTAGCAAAAGTGCTGCCCACATGTCAAGGGAAGTGGTCCTTCCCATTTATTCACCACTTGTAAGGCTGCAGCTGGAGCACTGTGTCCAGTTTTGGCTCTCCAGACAGACATTGGCGTTGTGGAGGCACACCAAGATGGTTAGGGAGCTGGAGCACTTAAGAGATGTTTGTTCAGCCCAGAGAATGGGGCATGAAGGGGAAATCTAAGTTTTCAATCTACCTACCTAATGTATAACTACAGAGAAGATGGAGTAAAACTCTTCCCAGTGCACAAGAAGCAATGTTCAGAAGTTGCAGAAGAGGAAGTTTAGATCACATGTAATGAAACCAGTTTTTAATAAAAAGCTGATCAAGCCTTGGGATTTGTGTGCCTGGAGACACTCAAAACTCAACTACACAAAGGTGCCTGACCTGCAGTGTGAAGCTGAAGCAAGAGCCTCCAAAGGTGCCTGCTATCAAAACCATTACCTGATTCCATGCTCCAGTTTTGCAGATAGAGAACCAAGGCACAAAGGAGGTGAAATAATGAAACCACAGGCATACAGGGGACCTGAGGCCACATCTCCAGAGAGCAAACCAAAGCCCTTCCCTTGATGCTTTTGAGTAAAGTAAACACATCACCATAGTCATGTGTGTGTGCTGGGCTTTCTGAGGTCATCTGCTCTCCTTGCTTCCCTGGTAGAAGATAGTGCTTCTCTAGCTGCAAAATTCTTTGGATTTTCTTTTTTTATTGCCTTTTTTTCCCCCCCCCCCCTCTTCAGGGCCAATTCAGCCCCTCCTTTT
>NDXB01001998.1:98781-118800 GCA_002631895.1 Agapornis roseicollis
AAATTTTTTTTTTTTTTTTATTGCCTTTTTTTCCCCCCCCCCCCTCTTCAGGGCCAATTCAGCAACTCATCTTTCTGCTGAGACTGTCAGCAAAAGTGTCAACTGTACGGCTGGTTTCTGTGATGTGGAATCATGCCCACCAAGACTTGGACCAAGACTATGCAGCCCATTTCACACAAACCACCAACCAGCCCACACTTGGCAAAAGCTGAAGAGCGTATCAGCCATGCCTGCATGGAGCCTGGCTTTGGGCCATCGTTCTCCAACCCTCTGAGCAGCCACGACGTAAATCTTGCTCTTCTTTCACTAGTCTTTGCCGTGACAACACAATCGCTCGGCTCCCCATGCCATGCTCTTTTTGGGTGTCTCAGAGCTGCGTCAATGAAAAAATGAACTCCCTATCCTGGCAAGAAGAAAGCAGTTCTTCACAAAACTAACCACGGCTGCCCTTTCCCAGATCACACGTTTACTGCAGGAGGAATTCAAGGAAATCACCATGGATATTGACCTGCACCAGGAGCAAATACGCATTCCTCCCTTCTGGGGAATAAGCAAGAAAACCGTGCCCAGATGAATGCAGGGTGAGAATTTTGCTTCCCCTCCAATACCAGCAGTCTTGTGAACGTGTTTTTGTCCCCATCCTTTATTCAGAGCTAAATTTACTCTTTAGAAAGGATACTGCTTGTCCCATTGAAGTCAGAAATAAGGAAGAAATTTTTTACTGTGAGGGTGCTGAGGCACTGGCACAGGCTACTCAGAGAAGCTGTGACTGCCCCATCCCTGACAGAGTTCAAGGCCAGGTTGGAGCAACCTGGTCTACTGGAAGGTGTCCCTGTTCAATGCTGGGAGTTGGATTAGATGGCTTCTAAAGGTCCCTTCCAACACAAGCCATTCTGTGATTCTGTACTAAGTCAGCAGAGTCCTCCCATTCACCCCAGTGAAGCTATGGCTCCTGGTAAACACAGGAAACCATGCCCTGAATTGGTAAAATTGAAGCTTTGTGGCAATTTTTATGTACTACTTAAATAATCTTTTTCCCTGGCTGGAACCTCTTTTATTGAATTATTCCAGACTCTGGGTTCAGAGTGTTGCTAGAGCCTGCTCATGGGATGCTGGGACCCCACTGTGTGCTGAACAGTGTAGAAAGGTACATCCCCAATGACCACCCACAGGGAGACCATGAGGCCAGCAGAGAAGACAATGGGGCTGGACATGATGTGTATTCAGCTCGGGAAGTTCACACAGTTATTACACTATTAGCATGGGAGGGTGGAGTCCTACTTCTGTCCAGAGGCAGGGAAGAGAGCCCATCCCCTGCTGAAAGCTGTGGGTGGACGTATTGCACTTGGCCAGGCAGAAGATTAAGGCAGGCCACCTAATTTAACATTTCCCAATGGAAGGAAGGGAAAAGGCAATCCAGGGAGGACAAAGAACACAGGTAGAATGCCAGCTGGAGAAAACAGGGTGAGCAGGAGAGGCTTCAAGCAGAGTGAAGCTGGGAGGAAGGCTTGCGGGGGGGAGAGGAGGCTGCTTGGCTGCACCAGCCACCCAGTGCTTCTGACATGGGGCACAGACGAGTGGAGCCACAGAGCAGGGTGGGAGGAGATGAAGGGAGCAGGCAGGAGAGAAGATTAGGGGAGTGCAAGGCACAGCAAAGAGGAGGAGAGAGGAGAAGGAAAAATTATGCACGGCCTCAAAGGTCACAGGAGTCAACTTCAAAAGGATTCCTCAAAAGACATAAAGCCAGTGTCTTCATATTTAATTATTTAGTTTTCACACAAATCTAAGTGAGATGGTGGGGGGAGGGGGGCCACCTAACAGTGGCTTTGGCACAAAGGGATGATGAAGTGGAGGGATGATGAGAGAAGTCTGGGACTCTGCATTCCTAATGGACCAGACAGGGCTGCAGTTGATGCTACCTGCCCCTGCAAAGGATGCGGAGCAAAGGAGAGGATGCTTTTCAGGACGGGGGGACAGTGGCAGTAAGCAGGATTTCTCCTTTCTGGAACTGAAAAATGTTAAAACATGACTTGCTTGGCCTGAAACAAAATGCTTTCCCTAAATTCTGGCCATCTGTTTAATTAAAATCATAGGAAATGTTGAGGCAAGCAGATCACTCTGCCTGTGAAAGTCAAGACTTTCTCTTTGAAGATGCTGAAATGAAACCCTTTCGTTTTTCACAATTCCTCCATTAACCTGGCAAAACTGACCCACACATACAGTAGTTTTTCTGTCACCAAAAAGTTCACTTTGTACCAAAACACTTTTAGCTGAATTATCTTTCCCAACTGTACTTCAGAAAGTTGAAACAAAGTACAAAGCTGAAAGAGCCGGCTCCTGTATCCTGGGGCGTTCAACCCATCAGCACAGTTAAAATCACTGACAAGCTATGGCAAGCTAATGTCAGTAAAATGGTACCCAATAGGAGGTTTGAAGTCAGCACAGTGAGATCTACAATAAGTTCCAGTCCATTAAGCACCAGGCTTAAGTAAAATATTGCAGCAGGTCACATTTTAAAGTGGACAGAAGAGGTTAGGGAATCACTGAGGACTCAGGAGGATGTTCTTGGAGGAGAATGGAAATTCTGCCATACCCTTTTTCATCTCCCTGCACTAAACACTGTTGTTTTCCTCCAAACTGTAGGTGCTTCCTACCACTCAACAGAATGTTTTCTAGTGGTGGCTGACAGCAGGGACTTGTGCTACCTAGGCAAAGCCATGGTGCTGTTAACACCACAGTGTCCAACAAGGCGATGACCAGCCACATGAGGAAAAATACCCAACAAAGTGACTTAGTGAAGGTCATGTAATAGGTCAGTAGCAGAGCAAAGAGCAGAAACCATGTCCTTCGGTTTCTGCCCACCTGGATCCCAAGCGTTTAGTACTTTCCTCTGTTCAGCTTTGACCTTACAAGTTCCCTTAACTTTATCCTGGTAGCTTCCTAATGGGCAAATAAATTTCTGGAGAGTATCTTGAATTCTTTTTTATCACGGACTGTATCAGTCTGATAATAAGATCAGTCTTCAGACTCCCCATTAAGTCACAGAAGGTGTGGCCATCAGTCATGCTTTTCCCAGCCTTAATTGCCAGACAGACACTTTAAGTGGAAAGTCCATCTAATGAGCTCAGTCATTAAAACATCCCTGGTTCCTATTTGAAATGGGAAATTATATTACTCTAATAAAGGGGTTGCATGTTTTCCCCCCTATTTAATCATGTGGCACAGGGAAAGGTGAGGCTTCTCCACGGTTCTGCCTTGGATGTGTTTCCTTTAAATACAGCCCCCTAGCTCAGGTAAGAAAAAGTGATAAAACCCGTCACAGAAGAACTGTGTGGTTGAAGAAGAAGGCATCGACCTAGAAGTGAATGAAGTGGCTGCCATGGATGCAGGAAGTTCACCACTAACACCGTGGATGTTCCTGAGGGCTGGTCAGGTGGAGATGGTGAAAGAGCCACCACAGTGGCTGAGCCAGGTGGAGAGGATGTGACTTCTGATGTGCTTCTTATGCAAAAGGCCATGGGAGAGGTATGAAGTGGGCACTTCAATGGATAACTCTTTCCTAAACAGTTTGCAAGAAAATGCTTAATTTGGACAAAGAATAGGTTATATTGGCCACTTGCGCCAATACAGGAGCCTGCACCATATGGAAGAAGCAGTCAGGTAGTTATCATGATTCTCATCTCATGGAGAGGTGAGAAACTGAGGCATGACAGCACAAAAATTCAAAGGCCCTTGCATGAGCAACTCTAATCAAAGCTAAAAGTCCTATGCAAAGGGGCAATTCTCTCCTGCCCTGTCCAGTCCCAACAGCAATACCCACCTTTCCCAGCTCTCCATCTCCTACCATTTAGGTACACTCGTTCTAGGAGCTCAGCCCCTAGGTAAGATCAACCCAAGTCCCTGGTGGTCTCTAACCATATCTTTGGTTACATGCCAACATGCCCATTGAGATGCTGTAATTGACCCATTCCCACTGCAAAGCATCAGCGGTGAGAGCTCCTCCGCAGGGAATCCCGGCGGGAAGCCCAGGCAAGCCCAAGTTACAAGCTCAACATCCAACGGCGGTTTTGCCAGGTGCTTGGAGCGCTGGTTCAGAGCGATCCCTAATAAAAACAATGAAGCACGGAAGGGTGTGTTGCTTTTGGGTAATAATACATCTTAGAACTGCACGGTGAGGCAAAGACAACGCCGCACCCTAAGCCACCCGAAGGGTGTGGGCATTATACAATGATTTGCCCACACCCAGAGCCTCCGACGACAATTAACATCCAGTCCCGCGCAAGGATCGGTAAATAACGTATCTCAAACCAGGAAACGTTGGCATTTTCCTTGTGCATGAAAAAACCCCCGAAGATGTGTCTTAACATGAACATCACTCTGGGCAGATCTGCATCATCACACCGCACCATGATTATTTTCTGCCCTTATTCTGTAAGAAGCCAGAGTAAAGTCAATAGCAGTTATACCTTGATTTATATTACGCATGGATTTTGGAGCTTTCATCATTTCCCTCTTTAGAAAAAAGACCCTAAACCAACAAAAAAATAGATGATGGGGAAATTTAAATATATAATTAAATTTTGATAACGACGAAGTCATGCGAGGTGCTTTATAGATAATAAAATGACAAGATCTCATCACGCCCAAGTTTATTTTCATAGCCGTAAATCCACTTCTGGTAAAGTTGCCGGGAAAAGATTTTACGATTGAATAGTAATGGAAACAAAACAGCACTTATTAAAGGGAAACGGGAGCAAGAACTCATCCAATGTTGAAAGACAACAGAGAAAATCACTTTGTTACTAAGAGATAGCAGAAATAACTCTTTTTTGCCAGCCCAAGATACCAGCAGAGACCAGTTGGTTATTGACCGAGATCCCATTATTTTTTTGTCCTAAATCACAGTGCAGTTGCTGCAGTTCTCATGAAAACAGCAATTAAAGATGCAGCTCCTGGGTTGCACCTCCAGCCGCCAGCGTACCTTAGAGGAAGAACAAAAAAGCAGCAAAAGCAGAGTTTCTCCAGACCCATTATAATTTTTGAGGTCAAGAAATCTGAGTTGCTTTCCAACATAAACTCACCTGTTCATTAAAAAACCCAAACAGATGAAGGTCATGGTAAATCTACCTTCTAGATGATCAGGAAAAAGGCAACACTGATGCCACTGGCTTTGTGTCTCTGTGAAGGATGGAGCTAGTAGAATTTCCATATACCTGCCTGAACCAGGGAGGCTCAAAGCCATCCCAAGGGACAGGCGGTGCTCCCGAGGAGGAATGCTTGCGGCAATATTAACGAGGGAGGAGACAGGACCGCCAGGGAGAAATGAAATATATCTTCCTAGCTGACACAGCAGGGACAGTTTGGATAGCTCAGAAGCAAGGGGGTTAGGCTGGACACTGCTATTTGCCTTCAGGGCAGTCAGTTGGGGCAGATCAGGAGATGCTTGTATGGATAAGAAAGTCCCGACTGCATTTCTAAATCCTTATTATGGGCAGGAAAAGGGATGGATTTTAATTATACAGCTTAGATCTCAGTAACAGGAGCAAAGTGTAGCTCTACTGTCAGCATGATGTACAGGCAGGGAAATAAAAATACACGCTACTTTGTTTGCCGATGATAGCTCAGAGCATCCTTCAGATCAGACTTAAGTTTCTACTGTGCAAGGTTTATGCTACTATTATCATTATTGTTATTGTGACTGCTATTATTATTGGTTTTATTATTATTGCTACTATTATTACTACTATTATTACTATTACTAATTGCAATGGTCATTTATACTGAACCAGTGTCCTGCAGCTACAGCTGGGATGCTCATCCTCTTATAACCACTGTATACGCAAGACCAAAGAAGGAGCAATCCACTCCTAAATGTTTGTGCTCCAAAAACACCGTGGGAGCAAAAAGACTACCTGGCTTATACAGATGAGGAACAGAAAGACTTGGTTATTTGCTGAAGACCATGGAGAAAGCCCATGGTAGAGCCCAAATTTGGAGATAGCTTTTCCAAAAGCCCAGCTCACCATTTTATCTCAACTATCAGCCTGAGCTTGCTCCTGCTTAATGCTTAGATTTATCCTAACTCTAGAGGGACCCTAAAGCTCAGAGGGGCTCCAGGTCCAGGCCACCATATGCATTCCCATGCCAGAAGGTTACCACATATGGAACATTGTGCCCACACCTCAAGGTCAGTGGTATCAGCCCAGCAGCTGGCTGGATCAGCCCAGAGAATCACAGAACCATAAACTGGTTTGTGCTGGAAGGGATCTTAAAGCTCATCCAGTTCTAACCCCTGCCACGGGCAGGGACCCCTTCCACTGGAGCAGCTTGATCCAAGCCCCTGTGTCCAACCTGGCCTTGAGCACTGCCAGCCATGGGGCAGCCACAGCTTCTCTGGGCACCCTGTGCCAGCGCCGCAGCACCCTCACAGCAAAGAGCTTCTGCCTAAGAGCTCAGCTCAGTCTCCCCTCTTCTGGCAGGTTCAAGCCATTCCCCTTGGCCTGTCCCTACAGGCCCTTGTCCCAAGCCCCTCTCCAGCTTTCCTGCAGCCCCTTTAGGTGCTGGGAGCTGCTCTAAGGTCTCCCCTTAAGGAGCCTTCATGGCAGAGTTTTGGCACCCAGCAAAGCCAGAGGATTTTGGTTTGGAGCAGGAGCATGTAAGTGACCCAAAGGTGCTGATGAAGTTTGGACTGGTGGCATCACTGGAAACTCAGCAGTTCCACAGCTCACTTTGGATTTTCACTGGTAATGGGTTCAAACTTAAACAGGAGAGGTTTAGATTGGATATAAGGAAGAAATTCTTTCCTGTTAGGGTGGTGAGGCACTGGAATGGGTTGGCCAAGGAGGTTGTGAGTGCTCCATCCCTGGCAGTGTTCAAGGCCAGGTTGGACGAAGCCTTGGATGGCACAGTTTAGTGTGAGGTGTCCCTGCTTATGGCAGGGAGGTTGGAACTGGATGATCTTAAGGTCCTTTCCAACCCGAACTATTCTATGATTCTATGATTCTATGGNTGGCACAGTGTGAGGTGTCCCTGCTTATGGCAGGGAGGTTGGAACTGGATGATCTTAAGGTCCTTTCCAACCCGAACTATTCTATGATTCTATGATTCTATGGTACAAAGGAAAAGTTGGTTTCCAGGGAGGGCTGGAGTAGAGCTTTCATGGGAAAAATAGGGATGGTCAGAGTAGCTAGGAATAGCAGCTCGTTGCACCCAACACCCAGCCTGGCAGGCCACTGGGGGAAGCAGAAGGCAGGTGGGGCTTTGCAGGCAAGCAGAGATGTTCAAATAAAAGGTACCATCATCAGTAAAGCGGGGCTTTTCAAAACATAAACAGTTTTGGGGAAGGAACGAGACCAGCGCCAGATCTAAAAATAAGCAGCAGCAAGTGAAAAAAGGGATTAAAGGAGCCCTAAAGAAATAGTGAACAGCAAATTGCAGAGAATTGTTCAGCAAACAATAAAAAGCTCCTTGCCATCTCCCTGCATCAGGCAGGTGGCACTGGGAGAAAGCAGCCCACGACAAATGATAGTTGCAAAAGGGGAGATGGAGTGGGGGAGAAATTTCAGACCAGGCAGATTTGTTAAGTGGTTATTTTCCCTCTGTCTTTGCAGAAGACAAAGGGGAGGTAAAGCTCCCCAAGACAGGGATTGTATTTCACTCGGCGGTCGAGAAGTCGTTTGAGTGTCTGCAGATAGCAGCAAGAAATGGTCCTAAAAAGATTAGAGCTCTTAAGGTAGGGCAAAATACTATATCCAGACAACACACTCGAGTTTTAATGACAGTGGGGAGAGAATTGAGTGAAGCATTGTCTGCTGCCTTTAGGAAACTGAAAACTAAATTTGAAACAGCACAGACTAGAGCTGGACTTTTCTCAGGAGAAAGGCTTTACTCCTGCCCTTTAAGCATCACTTTTTATCCTTCACATAAATTCTCCATTCACTGCTTTCCCACAACCGACACAGGTTTAGAAAGGAGCTTCTGTGTTTTTAGAGTGATTTGGGTAGCTTGCCTTTGAGCATCTCCCTGGCTATAATGTATTTCTTCTTACTGAATCCCTCTGTCAGACTATTATCCGTGTTTACGGATACCCAGCTGAGGGATAAAGAAGCAAAGTGGCTTCCTACAGACACATAAGGAATGTGCTGGTAAATAAACTCACCCCATATTCCCCAAATCAAAATCCCCATACCATTCGCCTGTTCATCCTGCCTCTGTGATTCCTGTGTTGTTCCTTGCTAAAGCAGGGAGGCCAATTCCCAGTGCTTGCAAATCAGCAGAGCTTCCCTAAAACCCATTTTATACTTGGGAGCATGTCCAAGTCTTAAATCACAGTCCAGTCTTGAATCACAGAATCAGAAAAGGCTGGAAAAGTCCCTTAAGATCATCAAATCCAACTGGAAACCAAACGCTGCCAAGTCCACCACTAAACTGTATCTTGACTGGGTTGGGGATTTTGTGTCCTCTCAAAAATGAGGGTGACTGCTACGGACCCCACAGCACTGCATAATATCCATGGGGGTCACCAGGACACCCCTGCGCTACTCTTGGTACAAGGTTCAAAGCACGGCACTGCCTTGCTGCCAGCCTCATGGCTGCATTCACCCAGGCTGGAGGAATATTGCTCCCATGTTACCCCCAGCCAACCCCTGCACATGTGGGTGACACCGAGGTGGCTCTGCCAGCCCCATCTCAGCTCCTGCATTCCCCCATCCAGGGACTTTTGGCTTCAGGGACCCATCCCCCCCGACCTTGCCCAGGGCTCTGTTGCTAAGAATAAAACACAGGAGGGCTGTGCAGCACCAGCGTGTGGTGGGATAATTGCAGGGAAGTGGCTTCTGTAGCCCAGCGACCACAGTAATTGGGTCTGGGCCATCCTGTAGCCAGGTTTCCCATGCTATTATCCCCTTATTAATAGAAACTAAATCTACCTGTTCAAAGAAAGCATTGCAAGCCTGGAAATTATGTGGTGCAGGGCTTCAGGAAAGCATCTTTGCAACAGCATCAGCCCTTAGCCACCCAAGGGCTGGATCCTGGCATGGGGTGCTTCCACCCAGGTTGTGGCAAAATTCCAGCCATCCTGACCCGAAGTCCCCTCTGGCCATTGGAAAGGCAAATATGAGACTCAGCCACATGATGTGCAGGCAGGCGGGTGAGATTTGGTCTATAAACTAATTCATCCCAGCAGTATCCCTTGCAAAGTATAGCAGGGAGTATTAATTTCATCTCCCAAAGGAAAACTGAAGGTAAAAAAGGCTTGTATCTCCCCTTGCCCACATGGATGGGGCTTGACAGGGGACACAAGATGGGGATCCATGGATTTAGGGCTGGAAAATAATGAGGAGCATCTTGCCTGGGATCCTCCTGCCTGAGTGCTGTGGGATGTCAAGTGTAAAAGATGCAGGTAAAAGTGACAGCATCTTTTTAAGGAGAATCAGCCCACAGTGCCAGGGCTGTCCCTGCTGGAAGGTGTGAAAGCAAAGTACCAATTTCTGAGAAACCCAAGGACAAGGTGAAAGTGTCTGCATGGTATTCCAGACAGGACTTCCAGGTCAATATAACAGCATGGCTTTCATGGCCGCAAATAACAGAGGTCCTTCTTCCCATCCCTGTCTTATTCCAGGCTAACTTCCCCTTTGAAGCTCAACTTAGAAACAGCCCTGGATAAAATGTTATCATGAGTTTTTCATCAGGTAAGCAGAGATGAAGGCACAAGGCATGAGTCGGGAATAAATCTGGGAGGTAGATGAGGTGCCTCCATCCAAAGTGCAGTTGACAATATAGGGAATGAGATTAGGTTTGGCATTTATTTTTTTTAAATGCAGACAAGAGATTCAGGTTTATGGAGGTCTTCAGGATCATCTGAATCTCCTCTCAAATTTGGGATTTGGTTTGAAACTTCTTCAGTGATGTTCCCTTCCACATCCCCTCCCGATTCATGCTAGGCAAAGCCTACCAGATGGCCTCCTACAGTAACGACTTTAACCATCAACGTTGTTAATGCACTCAAGAATGACAGAAAGAATTACCAGCCCATAGTATTTCCATGCTTCTCCTTTTTAATTCACCCTTTTGCCCAGCTTTTAACACTTTGCGTTCCAATGACAATTAATACCAGCCTCTCTGAAGATAAATCCTACAGGCTTGCAACCAAGTCCTCGCAGAGTCAGATCAGCACAGATGTGCTAAAGAGCAATGCAGATGGCTTCTCCTTCCCCTGAAACTCGAGACTTTGTGTCTGCTCGAAGCTGTGGTGTTTTGCAGGCTGGGGATGTCAGGAGCACGTCCCATCCCCATATGGCAGGCGAGAAGTCATCTCAGGAAGATAAAAGCAAAGAGAGGAGACCTGGGTTGCCTCCTGCATTTCTCAGCCTTTCTCCATCCCCCTGTGAAAGCCTGGTGCTGTTCAACAGCTACATAAGGGATGAAAAGCATTGGGGAAAATAAATAATACATAAATGCCAAAGTGCGTTGCCAAGGCCACTTCCAGGATGGATCTGTACCCAGACGTGCTCCCCTCCGGACGCCTGCCTGTTCCTGCCCTGGGGACATGTCACTGGGAGTGAAATGGAGCTCCTGGGCAAGACGTTGTTTCAGAGTGATGCATCGGGAAACCTTGCAGGTGACAGAAACTGTAATTGCTGTGATTAAACTTCACCGGCCCATTTCACCCGCGTGAAAACCGGCTTCCCTGCTGATTTCAGCAGGAGCACGATGGATGTCTCTGCCACGGGAGAGGTTGGGAGTGCTAGGGAGACCTCTTCCCAACACATGAGCAAAGCCTCGCTGCCAGGGTAGGGGGGTCTTTGTGCTATCTTCTACCCTTGAGGCCTCCTGGATGCTCTGGCTTCCATGAGGACCTGAACAATGCTTTCCAGCATCCCTAAAAGCAGTCCAAACCAGGTGCAGAGAGACAGCAGTCTGATAGAAGGGGGCCTCAGACCCATCGTGAGATGCTGCAGATGACTCCTTGGGGTTCAGAGCAGCAGCATCTTGTGTCCAGAGGCTGCAGAGACCTCAAGGGAGCTGTGCTGCACCACACCAACTCCATCCTCATGTGCTTATCTCCAAAGCAGCTTGGCCACATCTGTCTCTATTTTTCTCAGCAAACCCCTGAGAGCTCAATGGCTACATAGCAGTAAGACATAAAGTACTGGTTAATTAAAATAGGTTTTAAGAATATGAAATAAAGATGCTCAGGATACCCAGCACCCCAGAAGTGGGATGTCTGTCCTCCAGCAATGATACAGGAGCATCCAGTCCTGATGCACTAGGAGGCAGGGTGCTGGGATGCACTGGTGAGGAGTGTGGTCTTTAAGGTGGCTGCTTCTAACCTTGCTGTGAAGGATCAGTCATAACAACCCTCCTGCCTCACTACTCTTGCCTGGAAAACAGCCAAAATGTCCCCAGAAAAGCAGTTTGCAACCCACTAACCCCTCTATCCTCTCCCATGCCTGCTGCAAAGGGCTGCTGGAGGGGGTCAGGAGACGCAGCACACAACAGAGCACACAGGGATGCTGCAAGGACTGCTCAAATGAGATGTACCCAGAAAGCTTAACTCCTCTGCAAATACCCCTGTGTCTGCTAGGATCACAACTGGCTACAAAGGTTGAAGATGTTGCTTGAGGAATATTAGATATAGCTGTGTACATGTATTTGCCTTATTATTTTTTGCTAGTGGGAGATTATAATGAGACCAGGAAAAGAGGTGGAAAACACTCTCCTTGCTTAGCACAGAAATATAGGTAACAATTATTAGGCAATAATTGATTCATCCGATACTTTATTAACTGGAGTTCGGGTGTGCAAGTGACAGGCTCTGCAGCAAGCCTTTCATGTGACACATTATTAAAGGCTCTTTTTCTGGCTCCGAAAGGCAGTGGCTGGTAGATCAAAGGTCAGACATTTCAAGGAGTAAATTGGTTTAATGTGGCTGCAGATAGCCTCACAAAAACCTAATAAATATGCAGGGAAATGTAAGGAGAGAAAATTGTGGACAAGAGAGACAATTACTTTGAAACCAGGATAAGAGCAGCGCAGGCTCAAATTAATCAGCATACTGGCTTCTCTCTGCCTCAGGATTTAGTATTCAGAGCAGAAGCCCAGCTGGTGGTGAGATGTGCTGGAGGGGGGCACTGGTACCTGCTGCCAAAACCTGTTGGGGGAAGATGCAGTGTATACTTGAGCCCAGAAGCCCCCTATGTGCTGGGCACTCTGCCATGCAGGCTCCTTAAGGGGAGACCTGAGAGCAGCTCCCAGCACCTAAAGGGGCTGCAGGAAAGCTGGAGAGGGGCTTGGGACAACCAAGGGGAATGGCTTGAACCTGCCAGAACAGGGGAGACCGAGCTGAGCTCTTAGGCAGAAACTCTTTGTTGTGAGGGTGCTGAGGCGCTGGCACAGGGAGCGCAGAGAAGCTGCGGCTGCCCCATGGCTGGCAGTGTTCAAGGCCAGGTTGGACACAGGGGCTTGGATCAAGCTGCTCCAGTGGAAGGGGTCCCTGCCCATGGCAGGGATTGAAACTGGATGAGCTTTAAGGTCCTTTCCAACACAAACAATTCTATCATTCTATGATTTTAAAATGCTCAATCCCAAGCCACAGCGGTGATGGTGGTGACTTAGGTACATGGGCAGCCACCTGTGCCCCACAGTGAAAGCATGTTCACAAGCACCACGGGATTTTATGGTGGCTGCTGAACACATTATCCCTCCAAGGCTGTGAATCCCACAGGGAGCCCTTGTGTGACCGAGCAAGCTTATTGCAGCACTGGGACACCAGCAAACAGCAACTCACAGCCCAAACCCCAGTGTTCAGTGGTAAAAAACGAACACAGAGCGGATTAATGGTAAGAATTAATGCCTTTAGCTCATGTCCTTGTTTTTCACTTATCTCGTGAATTTCTCAGAGGTGGACCTCACTTGTTTTTAAACTCAAGGCAGCGATTGCTAAATACTTCTGAGTTTTTGTTTGTGTTTCTTGAAATGCATTAACTCAAATGCCCTCCAAACACTTGCAAGGCAGGATTTCTTTGCTAAAAAGTCCCAGCTTCACTCCTTTTAATTAAAGGTGAGAAAACACCCACTCCAGTCCTCTAATCTGGCATGGGACTTCCTGCACGAAAACAAAGCGCAATATTCCCAGTATGGCTGGAAACAGGAGTGGAGGAAACAAGTCTATAAAACAAAATGCCTGGTCCCCCTTGGAGAAGCAGATAAGGGCACAACCTCTTTGTGTGCCCTTCCTCAGCTGAGTCACCATGCTCTGCAGAGATTTATCATGGCCCTACCGGACAGAAAGATCAGGCAGCATAATCTGCCTGAGATTTAGCAAAACTAAGCCTTGCCTCCTCATCCTCATGGGGACCTTCTGCAAGCATGAAAGAGGTGGGACCCAAGGGCTTAAGCTGCTCCATCAGCCATGGCCCATAGGCTGGAACACCATCAGTGAAGGAGATCCATCTGCCCAATATGTTGCTATTGGTGCTTTGCTGGCTATATGCCTCTGCCCAGGATGGAGTTGGACCCAGGACAGGACTGCTACCTTCCTGTTAGGAAACCTCATGAGAAGCCTTGGGGATGGGTCAGAAGGGGAGAGCTGGTGCTATGCATGTCCCACTGGCCATGGGGTGCTTCAAGGAGGATCCACATACTTCAAGAGGAATGCACATGATTCCAGGAGAACCCACACTTCAAGGAGAACTAACACTCCCAGGTGAGCCCACACACTTCAAGGATGATCCACACTTGATGGAGAACCCACATATTTGAAGGAGAACCCACACACTTCAAGGATGATCCACACTTTGTGCGTCACTCACAAGGACAAGTGATAGGTCATAGGCCTCCAAAACCTGCAGCCCACACAGGCAGCTCTTGCCCCAAGTTACTTGTGCATATATTGCTCTGCCATAAATCAGGAGCCCTGACAGTGTAATTTGTGTCTGGGGAACATGGGACAATTACAAAATCAGCCCAAACACTATTTGTTTCACAAGAATTTGCCCTTAGTTAGCACTGTCGTTCTGCTTTAATTACTCTGTAATTAATTGCAACAAAACTGTTTGGAAAGTGCATGTGCACAGTGGAATGGCTGAAATATCTCAACCTGCTGCTCCTCTGCAACCACAAGTGTTACATGTCTCATACTTTTTCAGTATAAGACTTCAAATTCATTTCATCACCCTATACCCAGCGCATGTCCAAGTCTCAGAAACAGACCAAGACATGTGGAAGGTGATTACTGGCTTATTTTACATCCAGGGAAATCAAGGCACAGAGAAACTAATCTCTCCAGACAAGATTAAGAGGGCAGAAGTTGCCAGAAGTGAACCAAGCTTGGACATGGATGTAAATCACAGCCTTTTTCTCTGCCATGGAATGCTCATATGTTCCCTTGCAGCTTCCAAAGCCAACTAGCACTCTAAAGAAGCCTAGACCTGCCTCCTATCCATAGAGAAGGCTGTCTCATCCATAAAAGCAACAATAACCATGACCTCCCTAGAGACAGAAGGCAGTAAGACCTGGATCTGATGATAAAGGAAAGCAAATCTGACCCATTTTTGCAGTCTGACCTCTTCTAATATTTCCATTGTCTGGCTTGGGGGCATTAATCCCAGCAGAGGCAGACTTTCAGAGTCCCCTTTCAGCTGGTGTTCAGTCTCTCGGTGCAGACTATACCAGCAACTGTAATGCAATCGCTAGGAAACGAGAAGCCACCCAATGCATCTGAATCTGCCTCGAGTTTCATTCCCTGAACAATTATTTCCCTGCAAGAAAGCAGCATCAGCAGAAGCCTGCATCCCTGCAAGGCTGGGAGAAGGCCTGGAAGGGATACGAGGGACAGGAGACAGGGATTAGCTGATGTGAATCATCTCTCCCACATCACCAGTGAGTGGTTAGGGCAATAGCTTGTTGGTTGGGCAGGAGGGGAAACTTCCCATTTAGAAATTGCTCAACATTGGTAATTAAAAATTTTCTTTCCCCCCTCCCCCTAAATAAGAACCTTGAATAAAAAATATGCTCTTGCTTTTCTTTCCTACTTGCTGTTTTCTTTTTTAGCCTTCTCTTCTCTTCTCTTCTCTTCTCTTCTCTTCTCTTCTCTTCTCTTCTCTTCTCCTTTTTTTGCTCTGCTCTGCTTTCTTCTCTTTCCTCTCCTCTCCCTTATCTCCTCCTCTCCTCTCTACCCTATCCTCCCTCTCCTCTCATCCTCTTCCCTCTCCTCTCCTCTCCGTCAGTTTCCCCCCAGAAGGCTGTCAAACCTCACCTCCATTTTGCTGGCAGCAGATGGAACAAACCACAAGAGAACGCTGATAGAGAACATGAGGAGTGAGAACACCGGCTGCCACCCAATGATGCACCCAGATTCCATGTGCTCCTGAAGGCACCACAAGCCTTCAGATCACTCCCTAGCAGGCCAGAGACACAGCCATGTAGAGAAGAAGGGTCCAAATTTTGCATGAAGGCAGCAGTCCCTGTTCAGGGGGCCATGAAGCCACAACTCTGGCTGCCCAGTTAGCACCATACTGTGAGACTGCATAAGGAAACCTCATAGAGAGGTAAGGATGCACCTCCTTTAAGGAGTTCATGAGCTTATGGCAGACAGGAGTTGGCCAGGGCCTGGGCAGGCACTGGTGGGGGTGGTGTGTGGGGGTGTCCAAAGGCAGCAGCAAAACAATCTGAGTTATCAGAGCAGCAGTAACTCTGGAAGATCCACCTGACTGAGGAGACCTCCCAGGCACATGCCTAGAGAGCCTGGGGTTTGGCAGAGGATTTGCTCCATCAGCTTCAGCTCACCTTGGCAAAAGGTGCCCAGATACCATGGTGACGGGCTCAGCAGGGATAAACACCGAACATGGGTGTGGGTTGTTTGCATAGTTAGGAAGCTGGCTGGTTTCCATCCCTCCACCCTGCCTCCTCCCAGCAGTGCCAGGATCTCAATCCAAAGTGATCTCCTACCTTCTCCTGGGCTGGCTCATCTGCAGGCAACACAGAGTCACTTCCCAAACTGGTTCCCTGCTCAGCAGGACAGGGCTGGGGACGGAAGCACTGGGCTGCTGCCTGGCTCCGTTCCCTGGCAGATAGAAGCCAGTTAGTGGTCCCAGCATCCACGTCCCTGCCTGGACCCACATAGAGACAGCACAGAGCCTTCCCAGTGTGGGATACCCCCCCTCCTTTTCTTCTGCAGCTGCCAAGCACATCGAGCCTCTTGCAAAACAACCAGCTGGGATGTGGCATCCTTCCCCTCCCCAGCTAGAAAAGCACTCACACCAAGGACATCTTTTTAGGGAACAAAGCAACCCAAGAGCAGCAAGAAATAAATCTGTAATTAAGGCAAGCTGCTCCCAGGAGTGGGTACTTGAAGATTTTGCAGACCTGTAAGCAGCATTGCCATCAGGAGCGCGGCTCCTCTCAGGTTTCCAGTAAGGAATAAAAAAGCTCTGACTAATCTAAAGAGGCCTCCAAATCACTCTTGGCAGAAAGCATCCCAGCCTCGGATCCCCTCCCTCTATTCATCACTAAAGCTTTCAGCTAAAGGAAAATAAACCATGCAGCTACTTCGCTGACCTGACCTGCAGCTGGTGTAGCTGGGTGCTGGCTGACCCTTCTATTATACACCAATATAATAGCACTTACTACATATACATTATATAGATTTATATGCCATGTGCACATTTATGATATATAGATAATTTGCATTAAAAAATACATACATACATTGTGGGGCTGCCTTCCAGTCCCCATCCTGCTGGGATGATCTCTCCCATCACTGACCACTTTGCCAAGATCATCCACACATGCTTGATACTACCATATTTCACTGCGGTCTGAGATCCTCCACCTCTTCTAATTACTTCTAAGTTTATAAAACCATTCCACTGGCGACATTTAATGGGAATAAGATCAGGACTACAAACCGGGGATGCAGACTTTGGTGTTTGGAAACCATTTCAGTAACTTGCTGTTTAATTAAGAGCAATAGCACTGAAATTATGTCAGTGAAACTTGCCACTTATTTACTAATTAGAGGAGGAATTTCAAAGGAGGTTACGGGAGTTTAGGTGCTGGACAGCCCCGGGCTCGCTGGAAAATCCCAGGTTTGAGCAGCTAATGCTTGCCCAGTGCTCAAACACGCTGGGTCTGACTCCGCATTGCCTGGCACCTGAAGTAAACAGCATCAGCACAAGCATAAAATGGGTGTTAAATGCTGCCCTGCTCCAGAACACCGGTTTGAAATGTCCTTTTTGAGGTGGTGGGAGTGATGGAAGGCATTGGAAGACAAGGGAAAGATGCCAGAGCATCTAATCTCCCTTTCCAAGAGCTATTTGCTGCACTATCCTGGAATGGATACACCAGGATACATGCTGAGAAGCCTGTGAAAGGTTTGCTCTGTGGTGTGGGGTGCTGGAATGCTCAGGGATCTGATAGACCCAACTGCCTTTCCTGCTCCCAACCTCCACATCCACCCAGGAGGAGAATCCTCCCTTCCAATTCCACTTCCACCAAGAAAAAAGGAAAGTCCCACTCGGCCTCATTCCCCCAAATATTGTACCTGGGTGAACTGGAAGGTGGCTGAAACATCCTCTGTTTGAGGGCAGAACAAGCTGCAGCTCCCCACGCAACCACGCTGAGCACTCCCGTCCACCCGATGTGCTCCAGAAAACAGCGCCGGGATGGCCGAGCGCTGGTTCCTCCTCTGCTGAGCACATTCCTCCTCTCCTGTTTTCATTCAGCCCAACCTTAAACAAAACCATGGCTGTTGTTTTTATCGGCGGCGCAGCCCTGGGAATTACCTACGCAAGGCCGGGGGTGCTGGAGAGGGGGTTTGCGCTGCTGAAGCAGCATTTAATCTCAAGAAGGAGCTGTTAGAAATATTAAAGCTTAACTGGCTTAGCTGGGTATAACACACTATCCTGCTGCATCCTGTTTCCTAGCACAGAAGCGAAAAGTTCCAGAGATTAACTGGCATTTAACTACAAACTGTAGGTAAGGGATGTCAAGGTAAAACACATCCAGTTTTCCCAAGCACTCTCTGCTTTATGGCATGGGCAGTGCAGAGTGGGTTGGCTTGAGCTGGGCTTAAGCCCGCACCAAGCAGCAGCCACACTTCCCAGCCTGTCTTTAATAACTACTTTTCTTCCAGCATCAAATCTACTGAGACATTTTAACTATTTAATAGGAGACTGGGTTGTTTTCTGCAAAGAACAACCAAAACAAAAATGATTTTAAATCAAATACAATACTATGTGCATATAATACAATAGAATATAATACAATACATATTCTATTTTATTATAAATATTAATCATCTGGCTCATCAGAGCCCTTCTGCTTTCCCAGCAGGAGATGCTAGTAGATGTGTTTTTGCACTAATATTTCCAATCTGGAACAAACAAACAACTAAACGGACTCATGAAAAGACCCACAAGACTGAGAGGTTGTATCATACAGGTGTTGACACACAGCCAAAAACTCCGGGCTTGGTAGAGATTCAAGATACTGAGCAAGGAAATCAGAATCACAGGTTCAAGTTCAAACAGCAATGTAAACGGCAATAGATTAGTACAGAGGATACTTACGACGTGCCGAAGATTCCTAACACGAGCACGATCAGCCTCCGAGCATGAAATTCAAGCGCCTTCCCCTCCCCTCAATAAGCCACTAAAGCCCTAAAAGAAGTGGTGTGGAAATTAAAAATCACCTATTTCCAAAACCAAAAACACAGCATCCGATCCACCTTCCCACTCCCGGTGCCAACACTCGTCCTCCCCTCGCCTGCCGTGGCTGCGCAGGGAATCCGGCTGTGTTGCTCCTCGGGTGCCTGCAGCCGAGTGGAGATTGTCATTGATTTGTGTGCAGAAAGTTAAGCCTTTCTAGGAGCAGTTAGGAGAATTCACTCCCACCACTCCCTCTAAACCAAAAGTATTTGGCAGAGCGCCCTCCTCGTCCACCTGTACTTTTAAGGTCTAAACAACACACGGGACGTGGACTGATTTTCATGTTTTCTTTTTAAACAAGCACACAAAGTTCTTTGGAAACAAAAACTTGAGGGTTTGTTGTGGTTTTGGTCTCTTTTTTTTCATAATCTCATTTTTCTTACAGCAGATTTATAGCATCCTTTTTGTTCTGCACTTGGCTGGCCAAGCCTTTTCCTGCTGTAACTGGTCACCTGTGACCATTTGCTGATTTGCCCCAACACAGGTAATTCTTTGGGTGACTTCCCTACCAACCTGATCTTCTTTCCTGGCAAACCATGCATACCTGAGACAAGACAAACCTGGGGTGAAAACCGTCTCTTTTGAAAAGAACTGGGTATAATTTAACTAAAACCCATGACTGTGCATGAACAACCCAAGCAAGCAAGAAGATGGAGACAAAGCATTTTCAAAAGGGGGTGTTTGCTTACCCAAGTCCTCAGTCACTGACTTGTCCAAGTGACAAGACCCTAAATTGGGTCTTGCCCAATCCAAGGAATAAATGATTTTAAAACCCTTCCCAAGAGCCCAGCACAGGGCTTCAAAGCCCCCACAGCACCCAGATTTAGTGCCACATCAGTTGCTTCCATGCACCCAACAACCTAATCCTGCACCCACCTCCTGTGGTCCCTGTCCATGAGGATGTCCGCTGTCGGAGCCTGGCTCAGCAGTGTGCTGCCTCCACGAGCAACCCAACCTGGTTAAGCCCAACTTTCCAACAAACGTACAACCCCAAAGGGTTGGCCATTGTGTTGAGTGATAAATAACAGGTCCCTCCTCTTCTCCTTGTTAGGTGCCCTAAGGATCAGCTCATTCTTGTGATTCAGCCCCAAGTTAGACAGCCACATCTCTGAGCATTAAACTAAACACTGCATTTAATAAAATACTAGTTCCTTCCTGGAGCAGGTATTACCACAGTGAGGAAACACAGATTTTTGTTAACAGATCTGATGAAAGAAGCTCAACACCAAGTCCCATGTTACACGCCTTTCTGCTGTATTTCCTTAAAGAAACATACAAAAAACAAAAAACAAAAAAAAAAAAAAAAAAAAAA
>NDXB01002000.1:11306-38962 GCA_002631895.1 Agapornis roseicollis
AAAAAAAAAAAAAAAAAAAAAAAACCCTACAGCTTGCTAGCATTTAGCTAAAAGCTCAAAAATTAATAGTAGTGTCATCAGAAAATATCAGGAGAGTAGTTTTCTAAAGGTTTTGTAGCTGTTGATAGATGGTCTCTGTCTTTAGACTCACAATATTATACCAATACCTGCTTTATTTATTGTGCTGTAGATCTAAATGCTCATTGCAAAACTTCTTTGAAAACATTCTCCTTTGCTAGCTTACAATTAGTAAAGCTGCACTTGGTATTATAGACTGGTTTTAAGAAGGAGAAAGGAAGGCACTGGAGACATGAATTTCTTTACAAAGAGAGGAAAACAAGCAATATACTCACTGTGTTTATTAATGAACTGGAACAAAAGCTGCTGCTAGGGACTGTGTCTCAGACAGGGCTATGACTGAAGGGGTACTTTCTTCCCAAACATCTGTTGTTAATTCCCTGTTTAGCGCATGGCTTGTGCTTGATGATATGTCCCAGTGAGATGAAAAGGGTTAGACTCTATAAATCATATAAATACAGAAATACATTTATGCAAAATTATTTCATTCTAAAGTGTCAGATTCCATAAGTGGACAATCTGAGTTAGTTGGGCAGTTTCCTTTGGAACTCTTAAAAGTATTAGGTCTTAATCAAGTTTTAAACATATAGAAACTCTACTTTTATTTTTGATACTTTTTTATTCAAACTGCAGAATACTTATTTGTCTTTGGAATTTTGTCACTACTGTACCTTTGGGCATACATGAGAGGTTGAATACCTTCCATCCCATAAATGAATTATAAGGAACTATGAGGGGCTAGACAATTGGAAATCTGGAACTGGATCTCTCCTTCCTAACAATTTTATCATAGTAATGTCCGGACTGATTCACCCAAGTTGTCTTTACAGCCTATTAAACAGTAGGAGTGGAAATCAGATGAGAAAAGAGAGAACAATGAAGAAGCTTAAGTAAGCTATTATTTAAGCACATTTTTCTGTACTGTATTTTTCCAGAGTATGAGGTTGTGTCAACTGAAAATGGAGCAACTGATGGTGAAAAGGAGAAATCGATTATCACTACTAATCAAACTCACTCTACTGTGGAAAATCTAAAACCTGACACAAGGTAATTAAATTAAATAATTTTCTAAGTTAATCCAAGTACTTTTGACTGTAAGCTGTCTGCCAATTCAATTGAAAATCAATCCATATATAAGACCAAATTGGTTTTGCTCCTGTTCTGATAGGAAAAAGGTATGCTTTTGTTTTGCTTTCTTGTAAATTAACAGATAATACGCATTTGAGGAATCTTTAGAAAATAAATTGGTAACAGTTTAAGCACAGCACAAAATTCTGCATAGAACCCAACTTGAACCTTTATTTTTCGGCAATGTGTGGTTTAATTTGGGGTGTCATTTCTTAGCTCATGTACTTGAGGAATGAGGAACTGTTGCAGAAAGTGTAGGGGAAGGGAAGAGAATTGGAAAAGAAAGGTTAGAGGAAACTTGTGATACCGAAGAAGAGCTTCTTTGACAGACTTCAAAACTCATAAGAAGTGCTAGCATTTCTGTGTATTGCATCAAGAATATTTGTCTTACTTCCTAAAGGCATGTATCTTGTGAAAGGGTGAACTGAAGCTAGGCTGTTCTGTCTTGTTAGGAGGCAATTAAGATATGTTGGCAATACAATAGGAGACCAAGCATCAGTTTCCTCAATCAGCTGGGAAAGCTTAGAAGAAATATATTGTAAAGCAATATAATTCTGGAGTATCGAACACAAAATCTTGTAGGTGCCAGGCTGTACTGTTTGTGTTTTCATTTTAGTCCTGAATAATGCTTTAAAATCATACAGTTGCATCCTTGATAAGAACTGTGTGTTATTAGTGAGATTCTCTTCCATTACACACTCAAACTCTGTGTCACATATGGTAACAGAAATGGAATGAATTTGGTTAAGTGTAGAAAAAACATGAAAGCAAAGGCCTTGATATTGAGAGAAAAGTATATTTAGACTGCTGTTTGTTCAGAAAGGAAGTAAGATGAAGTCCTGCAGACCTAGCTAGAACCATTGGAAGGGTCATAAGAAAGGAAAAAGCAGATGAGATGGTTTTTAACTTTAATTAGTAACAATTCCATCAATCACATGAGAGGACTGTTTGGTTTTGGTAAGCAAAACCAGACCAAAGACAGTGGAAACTGTGGAGAAAAGCTGTCTTTTGCAGCAAGGATTTTGGAAGCTAGATATGCGATCACTACTGACTGGTGGAGACTGACTTAAGATGTAAAAGCTATTATTCCTCTCCTCCCCAACCTCAAAAGGGAAAGACAGTGAAAGTCTGTCTGGATTCAGGAGACTATTCCCGAAATTGAAAACCTTTGACGGAAATTGCAGTGGTGCATGTCCTTTGAGTCTCACAGGATTTAAAGGACATAAAATCCTTCTCAGAGTGTCTTTATTCAATTAAACTCCAATTTCAAAATGTGTGTTTCCTAATTTTGAGGACACCTTGAGGGCTTTGGCAGCAGCACAAGAGAAGGTTGCTGTTACCATTTGAATCCAGATTTGTTGGCACAGTAAATTAGTGTAGAATAAGAAAGTTATGAAGACAGCTGGCATCATGTAGACAGGATCAGTGTTGCAAGGAATGGCATAATAAAATCTCCTGTCTGTCAGAAGCCAATTCCTCAATAGATGAAGAAAACTGACCTGTGGACAAAGCTGACTGAAAATAGGAGTAAAAGAGTCAATAAAACAAAGCTCAATAAATTAATTAGGTCCCTGAAATGTCCACAAAGGACATAAGGAGATTAAGACTGGGAAGCAGACTTTTCCATAACTAGCCTTAAAGGAAAGAGTTGTAGAAGAGGTGGAGCTGGAAAAGAAACTTAGAAGAGAAAATAAATCCCTTTTGGAAAATTATCAACATTTGCAAAACTACCAGCAAGTATATGGAAAGAGAGATGCTCAATAGCAGAAGGTGGATTAACTGTGGAAGAGCTTCTTAGCCTTCAAGCACTTTGGAGAAGCTGATAAGCTGAATTTGAGTCTTTTTTTTCCAGCTTCCCTGAATCAATCAGTGAGGCTGTGTGAATACCTATGCTGCTCTGAAGGTTCAGTGCATCCAGAACTGAGGACACTTCAGGATGGATCTAAAACAGACAAACCTAAGCAGAGACTTTTCAAAATGAATAAAATGTTTGTAAATGTGGTATCTTAGGCTCCATAAGTAAATTCAAAACAGAAAGATCCTATAGCAGCAAGACAGTTCAAGTCTCTAATTCTCTGGACATATGCTCTTGAGAAGCAGTACATGACAAAGATAGTCTGCAGTCAGGTTGCCCAAGGTCCATCATCCTGTTGAGGTAAATCAGGTGGGATATGTTAGCCTTGCCCAAAAGCTAAAGAGGTAATTACTCACATCCAGCAAGAGGGAAACAACTCCTCAGTGTGAAGAGGGCAGAAGAAGCAGCAGGGGAAAACGGTACATCTGTGCCTGCTAGATCATGCTGTTTGTTTGCTTTTCTTTTTATATTCTTCTTTCAAATTGGCCATACTACTATGCCTCTGGGAAGCTCTGCAGTAAGATAGACATTCATATTCCTTTGAGCTGATATTTGACAAGGCAGCTTTGAAAGATTAGAAGCTAATGGCCAGACTCAGATTTCCATTTAAGAAATTTGGACAGTGTTAGGGAGGCAGCAATGAGAGTCTCTTACAGTCTCTCATAAAAAATTGCATGTATGACTGCAGCTGTCAGTAAGTACAAACATAAATGTTAAATGAATGCAAATTTCTGTGAATCACAGGATTATCATGTGTGTCCATTTAGCTGTCTGAAAGGTGACTAGATCCATTAAAAATGTACTGGCTGAAAAAGAAAAGGAGCTCTGACATTCAGTGCAGTTATCAAGTATTTGGTTTTAACAGATACATACCATGCTAAAATGGAAATGAAAATGGACTTTCATAGACATACAAGTTGTGAAGATTACTTTTAAACGAATAAGGTTATATATATTATGGAAGTTGGTCATATATCTTGATTGCCTTACAATATATAAGCTAGCATCAAATTCCTGGTGACTTGACATTGCAAGATGTCAAGACTGTGAGAAGAATGTAGTGATCTGAAAAACCTGTCTGTAAGGACATACACCCTTTAAAAGTGGGGCACAGTCAGCAGCTTTGCAACGAAACTGCTTGGATTTTTGTTGGGTTTTTTTATGCTGTTGTTGGGGTTTGGGGGGGTTTTGTGTGGTGTTTGTTTTTGGTTTGGTTTGGTTTGTTTTTTTAATCTTCTAAAGGCTCCTGTACAGCTTGATTTTGTCAGAGTGCTGAGATCCCTATGATTTTTTTCCCCAAGAAAAGGCACACTGTATCCATGCCATTCTCTCATAGTAAGGCATGCCTGACAGTTGACAATATCAAATTTATTAAAGGGGTTTTCCTTATAGGATGGATATATATTGGATATAACTGGTGCCTGACAAGGCAAATTTTTCTTGTTTTATGAACATCTTCTGCTTAAGCATTTCTGTTACAGATGCACTGCTGTGATCTAATAATCACATAGTCACAGCTGTTGGTTACAACTTTGTGATGTAGCTAGCTTTTGTTACCTTTACATTATTTCTAAGAATTTTACAGTAGATCCAAGTCACATTTTACTCAGCCCTCTTTTCAATATCACACTTAAACACACACCAGTTTTTCTGCAGTTTTTGCCATCTTCATTCTTCCATTAGTCCTTCACTTTTTAATAATATAATATCCATTCATCCTTCTTTCTTGTACTTAGTTTGAAACAAGCACTGAGGTACTCAGTTTTTACTGTTATTCAAGCAGTGAGTGTCTGTGACTACTATGCTTGTTGACTGACCCTGAGCAACCTAATATAGCTTTAAAATAAGCATGAAAAAGGGTCTGGACCAAATGACCTTCGTAAGTCCCTTCTAACACAAATTATTGTATCACAGTATTTTATGGGTAGCTTCTGATCTTGTAAATCTCAATTTTGCCCATTTTCTTTAATGCAGGCCAAGTTGGTTTTGTATGTTAATACAAATGCCATTGATTTCTTAGCAAAGCAAAATGGGAGAAAGGGATGCACCATTATGAATTAATCTGTCAATTTAATTTTTCATCCTCCACATGCAGATTCTGTCACAGTTTTGGGAGGAAATATAGTATTTATTCCACTTGGAAAATAGTCAAAGCTACAAGACTGATCATTCTGGTCAGAGCAATTACATTCTAGCTTCCAAGCAGTCATTTGAAGAGTGAGACCTATAATAAATAATTCATCTCATTCATCATACAGGTCTCTTGTTCTTGAGTTTCCTCACAATGCTGCTCACACTGCTCACAGTGGAACCTCCTGCTTTCATTGGCATACTCAGGACTCTGTGCTCTTTATGTATTCTTAGTTTTATATTAAACTGCCCTTAAAAAGAAAGTATTGCAGTAACTTCTCCTATGATAATAGTCAAGCAAGACCTTCCATGTGTGATTCAAAGTAAGGTCATTATCCATAATTTTCAGTATTTCCCTCCTTGAAGTGCTTGTTTGTAATAAACTTTGACTGGCCTGAGATGGAAATGGACTTCATGTGGGTTTTGTTTTCTTCACTCTGTCTCCTGTGTAGCGATAATGGTGCTTGTCTTCATCACCTCCTTCACTGAAATCAGTTTCACTGTCCTGCACATTTTTCATGAACCTTTCCTAGACTAAAATATTAAATGCAGATGTTGTTATTTTTTTGCTTCCAATTCTATTTTCCCATTTCCAAAGGAATTTTAAGTTAAGGCTTTTTTTTTTACTAGTTTTGGAGTTTTCTCACTCCTGAAAATTGATATTTTTGGTTTGTTTTTTTTTTAAGTCTTTCAGTTGTCTGCTATAGTATCATTTTAACTTTTTTAAGTTTCTCCTGTTTTTTCTGACAAAATATGTAGTTTTTATTTCTGTATCCCTGCCCTATCTTGAAATACCTTTTTTATTAGGTGTACGTTTCCTCTTTCATTCTGGTGGCTTGTTTAAGGGCAGTTCAGTTCATAGCACATACCACTAGTGTCCAGGAAGATTTGCAGTGCTAATTTTAATGCAAGCCTTCAAAAAAGTGGCTGAATAGCTTTGAAAACAACTCTCATTCATGTTTGTGTTGGCAGTAATTGGAAGTTAGTAAAGAAAAATAATAAAAATAATAAGACTTCAGTCGGAGATATGCCAAGTTCAGTTAGCCATTAGAGGATGTGTCCCACCAGCCTGCTGGTGTAGCTTGTTAATAGAAAAAAAGTATCAATAAGGAAAAAAAGGGCTGTGATTCTTGCATTGCACAGCTTTGTAAAACCTCCCTTTAGATACTGACCCTTTGCCTGGTTAAGCAGTTTGGTGATTTCAAATCTACTTTTCCCCTTTTTAAAATAATTTTGAGTGGTCTCTTTTGGATTTTTGGGTTAGATTGTGTCCCGAGGCAAAGTATATTACCAGCCATGAGGACTGTTAAGGAATATAAATAACAAAAAATGTTTTAAGAAAAATAAAACCCAAGGCCCGCAGAAAACAAAAGCAAACAATCCAACCAACAAACCAGAACTGTGCAGTACATGTAAAATGTGTAGGATATATGCATGTACCAAACTGCTTTTATAATGTGTGTAGATGATTTCCTTCAAAACTTTTTTTTGTACTTCTTACAAAAGGTATGAAACAAAAAAAGAGAATGTTGCTATAATTTACTCAAAGGCCATACCAGGTAAGTCTTCAGCCCTCTACTGAATAAGGTTTTTGTGCACTTATACACAATAATTCATACCATGTGAATAAATAATTCACAATAACAGCTCATGCTGTTATTATCATTATCTAGTATTGGTTTGTATTGTAGTTAGCATCTAAACTGTGCTAATCACACACAAGTTAAAAAAATCTACTGACACAAAGAGCTTAGCTTTTGTTAACAGTTAAGAGATGGGCACTACAGTGAAAGCTGCAATGCAGAAAAATGCAAAGTGGCAGAAAAATGCAAAGTGGCAGAAAAATGCTAGAGTTTTTTGTACTCATTATTACAGTCATGACAGATTTTTCTACTAAATTGCTGTTGATGACAGGATCATAGGTAAGCATTTCCTATTTCTCCCAGCCCTTCTTCCAACTTGATTAAGAGAAGAACTCCCCAAAAAAGCCCAGCACTCCCTCCTTCACTCCCTCCCTCCCATTTCTTAAACCTAGTTTTAGTTCCTATGTCAGATCATGCTGCTATACAAACACAATGCAGAAACAGAGAAGCTCAATGTATACATTGAGACAGCCCTGTGTGATATTGTCATCTAACCACCAGCATCTCCCCAGCAATGACCTAAAATCCCAGGACTGTACTCAACTGCTCCAGTCCTCCTATTATGGTGAAAATCTCTCTTCCCCTATTTTCAGTTCTGCAATCTTCAGAGATTTGAGAAATGCAGAAGCAACTGCATCTGCCAAAGTTCCATGTGGAATAGTGATTTTCTATGGTGGAAAAATATGCTCTTCACAGTAATACCAGAAGTCAAGTCCATTTAATCTGCGCAAGGATTTTTATTGTCTTATGCAGTTTGGGAGGATTTGGGAGGCCTAGTCTCCAAACTTTGTAAGACAGCGATCTTCTAGGTGCTACAGGGTAGCAGAGTTTTTGTCATCATAGGCAACATATATAAAGATACAATATAGACTTCAGGTTCCCGTGAATAAGTCTAGTTAGAAGATAGAAATGGGATAATCATTGTATAGCTTTCCTATTTATTAACTTTGCCCTACATACTTTCATGAATCTCTAAGCATTTTTTCTCCTCCCTTGTGGTTTCTATAGACGTGCATAATATGGAAGCAGGTACCCTTTTTCACCATTTTATTTTTATTTTTCAGATATTTCGCCTGACACACAAAAAGGGAGACTTTAAATGTTTTTCTATGAAGAGAACCACACCATGGGTTTAAAATTACAGTCAGATCTGTAAACTCTATCAAATCATGACCCAAGTCTAACTTTACCTTTCTCTCCCTTTCAGTTTTCACTCAATTAGTTATTTCTCTTCATCTCCAAAAGTGGGTGGTTGTTGTTCCTGTACTGTTGTAGCCACTGCTATTGTTTCAGGATTTAATTTGGCAGAGGAAAAGAGCCCATGATAATTGGTAGGTAAAAATACCTACTATGAAACTATAAAATTTTATAAATTTTAGTTTGAAACAATTAATATTTAAAATTATTAATAAGAGGCTCCCCTAAACCATGACACTAATACTTGGACATTTCTTTATTACTTTCCTTTTCTCCAATTTTGTTTACATGAACTGAAATCTCTGTATGTAGAATTCTTTATTTCAATCTTACTATTATTTTCTCAAGTGTGGGAAGCAGGAAAACTTCTTTGGAGTCTTTTCTCTCTAGACATGCGTTAATTTGAACACTGCCCAAAACGTATCCTCTTTATTACTTTAAAACACCCAGCATATTAGCAAATCTTATGCTTCAGTGATTCTTCAGGAGGAATCTCTAACTGCTCTGTTACAGTGCTCTGTATAACAACCTTTCCTACCAGATGAGAGTACTGCTTGGCCAAAATAGTTACTGTACTGCAGGTGGATATTAATGGTTCAAATTCTATCTTTAAAAACATGTATTTGTTTAAACAAGTTGATCATGAAGAAGATTTTGTGTCCAGAACTCATTTAATGTCCCCCTTCCACAGTAATCTGAGTTGCTAAAAGTGGTCTTGTGGCACGTTTGAATAAATAGTAAAATTACTCCATGCAGACTTTTTAAAGCTCAAAACAAGCCCACCTTTCATTTAGAAATATCCATGAATTATCCACAATGCATCTGTTCAGCATACCAAATTTTGTAAGTATTTCCCTTAAAAGAAAACTCTAGAAATATACGCAATTGCTTATGTAAGCAATTTCAAAGTTAAATATTGTCTTAGAGGAACTGTGGATGGAAAACAGTTGCTTGGTACTGCATGATTAGTCCACTGAGGTTAATTAGCTAGCCGTTCATATTTTGCAGGAGCCAAGAAGCAATGAGAGGTAATCCAAAATTTGGATTGAATTATTCTGTCTTGCAACTGGAGTTTACAAATTTCCAACCGTGTGCCGAGAGTGGTATGGTTTTTTTCTTTAGAAAATTGCTGTTTGGAAACAGTTTCAGCAATACATTACAATGCTGTTATAGTCATGAGCTACCAAGTTGTCATTGGTAAGGAATCCTTCACAAGTCACAAGCTGGATATATAATTGCACACTTCTGGGATTCTCATTTCGCTCTGTGTTTAGTCTGTAAGTCGGGGCCCATTTTACAGACCTACCATCCTCATGACTCATGTCCTATGGATCTCTCTCACTGATGAATAAACACTCTGTGTTAAGAGATGTTTACCATGTACCCACTCAAAGCACAAGACAAGTCTCTACAAGTGGCATTCATTGGACAGATGATTGTTTACAGCTTTCCGGAAGGGTGTGAAGAGGGAACTGTTATCTGGGTGTGTATACATGTTACTTATCAGGGTGCTTTGGCATAGAAGGCATACAGGACCTACAGGGAGGCACTGAGCCATTGCTGAGTAGTGAGAAAATCCCAGGTGCTGCCAGCCTGCAGCCAGGAGAGCTGAGAAACAGCTGGCTGGGGTCAGTGTCTGCTGGGAGGAAGGGGAAACAGGCCTGCCCTTGATGCAAGAACTTAGCTGTGTCCAGTGTCCACCCTTGTAACTCTCTTTCCTGCCTCACCTGTCTGGTGTCTTCTGTGTAACATTTTTTAGCTTTGCAACTGTCAATAGTTGTTTACCTAGAGCTGAGCTGCAGTAGGAGGCTGTCTTGTCTTGCCTGTCCATGACTATAATAAAGTATTAAGAAATGGGAGAAGCTTAGGCAGGGAAGCCTGGCTTGGATTTTCTTCTTCATTCTATTCCTTTTTCATAGCACTGTGTTTGACTTGTGATGAAAAGAGATTATGAGATATCTACAGTACAGACTGGTGTGTGACATGACTATAAAGAGATAAGAAAGAGGTGCTGCACAAAATCTCTCATTACTTCATATATTAATGTATATTCAAGTAATTGGATCTTTGCCTTGGCTGAGCTCCTGTCCTGGAAGACATGCCGTTTCACCACTAATCCTGTCTATCACTTTTGGTGGGCCTGAGAGGCATTGAATTGGAGGTTTGTGTTCTTACGAGTTAAAAAAAAAAAAAAGCAAATAAATAGCAATGATGTGCTTTATTCAATCTCTACTTATCAGATTGTTTCTGACCTCACCTGAACTACTCCTTTTGCCAGAGCTGAAACTGCATGCATTGAAAGGAGACCAGCTTAAACCAGTGGTGTATTAAATCAAATGTTAATATTACGTGTGCAAATAATTAGCAAAAGGACTGGTAAATTATGTGTTCAGAGAGGCCTTATACAGTGAAGACTATTTCAGTGTTTTCAGAGCAAGAAATGAGGCCTTTTTGTTCTTCTCCCAGAGGCAAGTAGCACCAAAGTGTGTGTTGGCAGTTTGCTTGCTCCAGGCTCTGAAAGAATGCTTGGTTTGCAAAATTATCATCTCTTCTATTTTATTCCACAGTTATGAATTCCACGTGAAGCCCAGAAACCCTCTTGGTGAAGGTCCAAGTAGTAATGTTGTGGCATTCAGTACTGAATCAGGTGAGAGCTTCCAAAGGTCTGACCGTCATTTACAGTGGCTCTAGTATTCAAGTTTGGGGGATATATGAAAGGCTCTCTTGCTTCATTTTGTGCATTTGGTCTTGCTCTCCACTATCTCCAGGCTGGTTTTTTACTACTGAACATGTTACAGTAGTGCCTGGAAGGTCAGCTGAGATCAGGGCTGTATTGTGTAAGGATGTAAGATGGCCAGACTGCAGGAGAAACAAACACGAGCACAGACAGTTTGGTGTTCATTATGAGGAAACCTAATTCCTTAGAGAAGACTCAGTCATTTAAGAGTAATATTCCTGACCTTTTTGTATCTATCAAACTCATTAATGACTTCTGGATGAGGAACATAAGGTTTTTCTTTGGGCTGGTGTGTTTATGGGCACCTTTGCTACCTGTTCAATAAGGCTGCTGTATAATTGTGATGTCTTTTGGCCAAAATAAGGATTGAGAAATAGCAGATGGGAAAAGCTGATGTTCCAGTATGTCCCCTTCCATCCTGTTTATTCACCTGTGAAACTGTTAAAAAGGTGTGTACGAGCCTGTTTTGACCATAGGTGTTTCCCAAGTTAAGTCCTGTCTGACTCAGAGGTGAGAATTGGAGACTGCCTTTGCTTTCTCTGTTCCAGATCCCAGTAAGGCTAACTACAGTTGACTTGTTGACTTTATACAAGCATGATACCATCCTTTGTGTAGAAGTGTTTATGGGTTGGTAGTACTTAAGGACTGTATAAAACACAAAATAGATTTAGCCTTTTTTTCAGTCTGCATTTTGAAGCCAGGTGTAGTAATATTATAGTCCTCATCTAGTGCTAGATCTAGTCCTCATCTAGTCCACTGATGATGGGAGTTCTGGCTGAACAAGGGATTAGTCAGGGAGGAGTTCAGGCTATGCCACACAAACTCAAAAATTGTGAATGCTCTCTTTGTAATCCTAAATTGTTAAAACTGAAAAAAACGTTTGTGCCAAGTGTACTTTTCATGAATGACAAGGCTTATGTTCTGTCTGCTATTTAGCTTGGATGAGTTATGCCGTCAGTTTTATTTTTTCTTGATTGCACACATCCGTTTCTCACTTTTGGGCTTTGATAGTCAAGTTTTGTGTGGCAAGTATTACAGAGGGGTCCTTTTTATTATTTTAAGTTTTGGAAACGAAATTTTAAAAAAGATGCAGTAGAATTGGGGTTTGCTGGTTATGGGTTTAAGCTCTTGTTTTTACTAGAATGTGTTTGACTGGTATTGTCCCATAGGTGGAATTTTTAAAAGCCCGTTGATACTGTAGTTTCACATAAAAAATATATTCCCTTTAATTTAATTTGGTACAAAAATCAACTTTTTTTCCAAAACTCTTTCTGTTTCACGAATTACAACTTAGG
This sequence comes from Agapornis roseicollis, assembly GCA_002631895.1. NCBI lineage: Eukaryota > Metazoa > Chordata > Aves > Psittaciformes > Psittacidae > Agapornis > Agapornis roseicollis. The sequence goes on from NDXB01002000.1 coordinate 23,370, forward strand.
TCAGCTGTAGAAAAACACTTACCAATGCTTTTCCATTAAAATACTGGGAAAGTTCATTTTACAGCGTCTGATTGAATGTTTGTTTTCTTCCCCCAGCGGACCCAAGAGTGAGCGAGCCAATTTCAAGTAAGCCTTTTATGTATAGTATAGTGTCTTCTGATCAAGAAGTTTGTCAGAAATGAGATAGTATAATTTTATGAGAGGGGTTGCTGCCCTGCACCAATTAAATGAGTGATGGAATCAAGAAGCATTCACACATGATTTCACTCCTTCCACCCGTACTCCTGGTAAGGAATTCATGCCAGGCTGCTTGTTTACCTGAGTGGAACACAACCTATGTGATGTGGTGCTTCCATGACAGCTGAGATGGCTTCAAACCAATGTGCACAAATGAGCCAAGAACAACCTCGTATTTTCTCAGCCTTGTTGCTAAGGCAAAAGAAAGCTCTGTAAAATGAGTAAGATGCTCCATGCTTTTTAAGTGAGTTAACAGAGGATGCTATTTATCTGCCATTGTGCTTTAGAAAAGTTTTCTACTTCTGAAGGCTTGATCCAGCTCTACTTTAGGACACTTAGAAGAGGCTCTTGCTACTTTTGTGGGACCTTTTGAAGAAAAGCTGAGACCACTCAAGCAAATTGGGCTGCTTTTTGCATTTGTAATCTGTTTTTTTTTGTAATTTGTAATGTTTTGTAATTTGTAATCACTTTGACAAACACTGAGACACCCATTTCTTTCCATGTACTTCATGACACTAATTTTTATGTATATTTTTGCTAAATCACATACAGTTTGCTGCAAGTTGACGGTCCTGGCTTGAACACACTGAAAACCAGTGACTGTATCACACACCTTGTGAATGAGAGTTTTGCCAACACACAGACACTGTCCCCCTAACAAGGTCCTAGTATGAGCTTATTCCAAACTGACACCACACACAGAGAGCAGCAGCAGTTCACTGCATCAGTCATATCTGCAGCCTTTGGTGCTTCTCTGACAGCTCTTTCATGTTCAAAATGCAGATGCCATGGTGCCATGGTACATTCTGCTCCATCAAGGTTTCTAATTCTATTTATTTGAATGCATTTGTTGTACATAATTTTGTGCGCAGCATGATACTTCAGCCTCTTTTTTTCTTCTCCTGCAGTGGGAAAGGATGCTATCTGGACTGAAATCCCATTCAATTCAGATGCCTATTCAGAATGCAAAGGGAAACAATACGTAAAGAGGACTTGGTATAAGAAGTTTGTAGGTGTGCAGCTGTGTAACTCTTTGAGATACAAGATATACCTCAGTGATTCACTTACAGGTAAGAGATATTCATATCAGTGTTGTCCACCTGATATACTTCTTAAATATATCATGGGTCCAGAACTAAGAGATTTAACATAGACCAGCTCTGCTGAAGTGTGATCATGTGTGTTAAATCAGGTCCATAGGCAGACTACTGAGCACAGTAGTTTGCTAGTGCTCAGTAATCATTGATGTGTTTGATATTGAATTTTCAGACTCAAGAGTTACTTCTCTGTGATGATCATTTGATTTTATTCATCTGAGTACCTGTTAGCAACCCAGCGGTCATACAGGAAATCTCTGCCAGTGAAGGTGCCACATTTGTATTTAAAGGGTAGCCTGGAAGTAGTTCTTAATTAGAGGATTAGGGCCTCATTTGAGACCAGGACTGAACTCAGTCATTCCTATCCCATTTGGTAAACATCTGGTTATTTCATTACTTATAAATAAATAGCTGCAACTCTGGTCAACAACGGTTTACTTACCTGTGTTGACATTTTTATTTTGTTATCACATTCTGTAGTTTTGCTTATAAGATCTCTCCGCTCTGCTCCACCCCTCTGCCGCCTTCTGTTATATTACTAACAGCAGCCTCCTGGCCTTATCTTCTCAAGTTTTGTTCAGTGTCTAAAGCCACTGGAGTGTGATGTCTTTAAGACCTGAATCAAGTGACATATGCTGTGTATAAGCTGGGGAGACAGCCTATAAAGTGTTTTTCAGAGTAGGTGATAGCTCAGCAGAACTTTGTGTCTCACATAGATTGCCCAAGCTATATTTAGAAATATGTTAATTTCTTATAATCCATGCCAAGATCCTGGCTTTCTTCAGTCTTTAATCACAGCTGAATAGATAATTCTATCACAACAATAATAGTATGTCAGCCAGAGTAGGAGGAGTATATATAACCGTGCATGGGAAATATCTTTTGAGTGCAAGTTAGAGGCAGTATGTTCTTTACTTTGAGTTGCATTAACTAGGAGAAACTGTGGCTTTGTAATCCAAAGTTGTCCCATCTTGGAGCTCAGCACTTCACAGGAACAGAACTTTGCTCTCTGTACACAGGAACATGGAAGGAAAAGCACAGGAGAGGGTAGAGCAGCTCACGCCAATACAATTTTAAGCTGTACGGCCTTGCACCTGCTACCATGCTCCCATGAGCAGACAAGGAAGGAAAGCAAGTACAATACCTCATACATAAACAATACATTGGCAGTTATGCCAATAAAGGAGACTGTTTTGAACAGAGAGATCATTCATTCAACTGCTGTTGTACTAACTAACTGTGATCAAATGACAAACACTGGCACTGAGGCATAGTGTATCACAAAACCAACCAGTAGTGCTGATCTAGCAGGACTAAATTTTAGCCCTAAATCAAGTGAGTTAACACTGCAGTGAAAGCTACTTCACTCTTCGAAGGAAAGTTTAATGTAATAGGAGCCCATTTTCCCATTTTCATTGGATTGTTTTTGTTCTTGCTGGAGAAAGATGATGGTAGCCACGTTGTATTCATTATACTTGCTAAGCCTGGTTCTTGCTCTTGAGCTGTTACAACCAGTGCTGACCAGTTGTCACAATATTTGAAAGAACTGAAATATTTATGATGAAGGAAAGCCATTCCCTCCCCCCCCATTTCCTAAGTGAGACTGCCGTGGCATGGGCCTCTGTGTGTGAGTGAGGAAGTTTCAAGCTTGAAGCCAGACTCTGTTCAAATGCACTTCGCTGTCACACCTCACCTCACCATGCCCTCACAGCCCGGGGATGAAATCCTGCCAGTGTCAGCCAGCAGTGAGGGGCTGAGCTGAGGTCCCCAGTTCCACCATATGCTGAAAATACCTTCTGGAGCTTTGCTGTTTAAGCAGCACAGTGATCTTGAACTTTGGGTGCATTGTGCAGATGCTGTTGTACAAGGCAGCCAACAACCATATCACTGCATTCTGGTTTTAGCATGAATTTCTATGTCTAGAGTTGCAGAATTCATAATGTATAAAACAAAGATGGTAACTAATTTTCTTAAGACCACCCATACGGGAACACTGGAAAAAAAGATAAATTTACTTTATGCTGGAATTGTTATCCCCAGATGAGAAAGATGAATGCTAAAGATGTCAGCTAAATGTTTTTAAGTGTGTTCCTTTATTATGGAAAGAGCTGGGAAGTAAGAATTTAATAGTCACTGAGAACTTTGCTAATTTATGTATAGAAATTGTTGGAAATATGCATAGGTTACGCTGTGGGCCAGGAGACTATGTGCATATCTGAAAGTTATGGCGCTTGTATTAGCCTTAAAAATATCTGGTTTATTCAGTCTCATGAAGAAAAAACTGATCTATGCTACACATGCCAGGACTGTTCCATAAACCAGTCCTCCAGAGCAGTCAAGGCAGGCATTCCAGAAAAGCAGGCCACCTAAAGAAAAAAGTATTTATTAAGGGGAGGAAAAAAAATAAATTCTAAGTATGACCTTCAACAGCCATGGAAAAAAAATGTTGTTTTGGGCAGTCTGAACGTTCTTCATTTCAAATCAAAGAATTGCTGAAAGGAACTCCCTCTGACCAATTCTCCTATGGAAAAAAATATGCCTGCAGCCAGAACTGGATAGTCATAAATAATTTTCTAAAGCTAGGGAAGAACTGTGTGCACAGACACCGTCAGCTGAAGGTGAGGATTCTTGGCAAAGCACTGATCAGATCACAAAAATATGAGTGTCGTGGTTTAAACACAACCAACCACGCAGCTCGTTCACTCACTCACTCAACCCCCCTTCTTGCCCTCCCCTGCTTCCAGAGAGATGGGGGGGAGAATCAAAAGAATGCAACTTCCACAGGTTGAGATAAGAACAGTTTAGTAACTAAGGTATAACACAAATCACTGCTGCTACCACCAATAATAATAATGATAAAGGACAAGAATACAGCATCCCATCAACCACAACAGATAACTCACGACACCCCACCAACCGAGTGCTGACCGACCACCTCTTCCAACCACCCCGAGAGAGCTAGGCCTTCCGGATCCCCCCAGCTACATCCTGGGCATGACGTGCTATGGTATGGAATACCTCTTTGGTCAGTTTGGTCTTGTCAGTACAGTCCTGTCCCTCCTTCCTCCCGGCTTCCCCTCCTCCCCGGCACAGCATGAAGCTCACAAAGTCCTTGGTCAGGGCAAACATCGCTCAGCAGCAACCAAAACCATCGGCCTTATCAGCCTTGTTCCCGGGTTAAGTCAAAACACAGCTACTAAAGAGAAGAAAAACTGACTGCAACTGCTGAACCCAGGACANTGTTCCCGGGTTAAGTCAAAACACAGCTACTAAAGAGAAGAAAAACTGACTGCAACTGCTGAACCCAGGACAATGAGAAAAAGAGTGTTTATTGGTAGGCTGATCCTTTATTAATTGCACCTTAGGGAGCAGTAACATAAGCCATCTCACCACCCCTCAAATGGACAGACTGGCACAGATTCAAGACACGCAGCATCTAACTGGACTTTCTCCTTAGCTCATACTTGAGTACTGAGCCTGTATCTAATGGTTCTCACCTTTCCTTTCAACCTCACAGCCAAAGGTTGAACATAGTAAGAACAAGTGCTATGAAAGGAGTCTAGAGAAAAAGGTACATTTACCTGAAAGTGTTTCCTGCCAGGGGTTGGAAAGAGAGTGTAGCATCAATTCCTCCATCTTCTGAACTAAGTTATTACTAATGTCCAGCAAACCAAATCAGTAAGTAAAAACAACTCCCTGTCAAAACTCATTCACTGTGAGTCCCCTTGTTAACAGGGTAAGCACAGCCCACAATGTCAGCACATGCTCCATGTGGCATTTGAGACCTTGTTTTCTACTCAGTTGGAGTCAAGCTAAGCAATCCTGCAAATAAATACAAGGACACACTTCATGCTCTAGACAGCAGTTACTATACTGGGGTTATCTATTTCTTAAAGGCTATCACTTGCACATACATGTTGTAAAAATGTGAGGATTTATAAAACAGGCTTGGCTGTGTTATGAGGTGACACAAAAACATCTTTGAAGGTACTGGGGGCTCTGTGACAGTGAACCAAAGCTGCCTTACATTGAAATCACTAGCAAAACTTACCTTATTTTTGGTAGTATCAGGATGAGATTCTAGATAACAACAGAATTTCACTTACTGTATAAAATGTAAGGTGGGGAAAAAATGCATTCAGGTATAGGTTTTGGCCATAAATTCAGCTCTTTTCCTCACAGGATCTGTAGCTGTAATTTGAATATTATGCACATACTCCAAGTACAGTGCTCTTGGCTATAGAGAAAAGAATCATAGCATTCACCTTGGTTTCCCTATGGGGCAAATTGCACAGCCAATGGCCTCCGGTGGTTGTTGGAAATAGCCCTCACTGAAAATTGCTGCTTGTTTTTTTTCAGGAAAATTTTATAACATAGGAGACCAGCGGGGCCACGGAGAAGATCACTGCCAGTTTGTAGACTCATTCTTAGATGGAAGGACAGGACAACAAGAAGATCTGCCAGTCAAAGACGGTAATTCCTTATGCCTCTCTGTAGCAAACCTTGGCAATTCCTTTGTTTGCATGTTTCCCTTTCCTGTGGTGGATGCAATGCCCACTGCCAGGGCAGGTAATGTAAAGGGCTTTGCAAGCAGAACAGGCTTGAGAGGCTTTTGAATGAACAATGACTTATTAAAAGACAGTTATGACTTGGGTTCTGTCAGGTAGTAAACAGCCTCCCACCTGTCTCAAACATGCCAACAGATTATTCACAGTTGGTGTTACATACTTAAACCCAACCACAAATTTGTGTTTGCAGAGAGGCATGAAGTGTTATGTTCAAACTAGCAAGGTTGATTTAAAGTGCAATAAATCAGCAGCTGGGCATTAAACAGCTTTGTTTAGTCCTAATGAAACACCAATAACCTTATTACTGGAAAACATAATTCATGCTGCAGTAATTCTGTGTGCACTCATTTGAACTGAGTGCCTAGAATTCCAGTCTGGTCTGACTGAGCATGGGGCTGGATGTCCTAAATGCAGCCTGTCCCATGCCTATTGCTATGGTTCATGTGTTGCTGAGGCTAGACCATAAGAAGATTGTACTTGTCAGCTGAGCACCTGCCTTGCTTGCTGGCAGCAATGCTGCTGTGAGGGGTTCCCTGCCCTTGAAGGCCAGGGACACAGGCAGCATTGATATGCATGGCTGAGTGGGTCGGGGAGTATTTTACCAAGGAAGATAACAGTTGTCCAAACCTTCCTGAAGTTAGTGCTTCAATTCTTATGAGCACAGGCTGACAGATCTGGGTTTCTTTAGTTTGGAGAAAAGGAGGCTCAGAGGGAACCTTATCAGTCTCTACACATACCTGAAAAGAGAACAGAGCAAGGAGGTGGCTGGTCTCTTCTCCCAAGTAACAAGTGACAGGACAAGAGGTAATGGCCTCAAGGTGCACCAGGGGAGATTTAGATTGGATATTTGGAAAAATTTGTTCACTGAGAGGATGATCAGGCGTTGGAACAGGCTGCCCAGGGAAGTGGTGGAATCATTGTCCCTGGAAGTGTTCAAAAACCACTTAGATGAAGCCCTCAGTGACATGGCTTAGTGGGTGGTCTTGGCAGTGCTGGGGTAATGGCTGGACTTCCTGATCTTAATGGACTTTTCCACCCAGTTGATTCTATGATTTATAAAGCACCTCATGGAAGTACAGGAATATGCCGACTTAGATGAGGGAGACTGAAGTGCCAATGTCTCTCACAAGTTTTCCCAAAGAGAGTTTGGTAAATAAGCTGAATGAGCCATGCTCATGGAATTTTTTACTTGGGGAGATTGTTTTTTTTTTTATTTAAGAGGGCTTTGCTTTTCCTTTCCCCATCAGTGTTGCCCATTTGTGAAGGTGTTTTGTTTGTTGTAAGGGATTGTCTGAATCCAATCTAAAATGTCTTTTAAGCTGTTTTTTTAATTTAAGTGACTCTGTGCCAGACATTTAAAACTGATTTGTCTTCTGCAACTGGATTTATTGAGTGGATTCATCAGCTACATTAATTTTGTAGAGACAAGTTAAAAAAAAAAAAAAAAACTAAGCAAAAAACCCAACAAAACACTCAACCAACAGAAGCCCCCACCTCTGCCATAGCTTGTCTTCTAGTCAATGAACTGGACAGAGGAGAGAAGAGATAGTCCATTGCTGTGCGGTTCCTCCCTGGCTGCAGCAGGACAAGGTCTGTTCAAACTGGAATTAACTACACCCATTTGCCCAAAGTGCAGGGTGAATCATGACTACTGTTGCATATTAGTGGCAGAACAGTCATGTGTGTGTGTGAGCACAGGTGCATGCTTTAGCCACACACACATTCCCGATGATCAGGTTAAGTTCATCACTAATGGCTCACTTTAACTGACTGGCAAGTGTGTGAACTGTCATATGGAACAGTTGAAATATGCAGTCTTTCTTTCGCCTGGGGATGGGGCGATAGTGTGAAATATCCCAAGCTGTCAGGTTTGATTTAGGTTTACTGCAGTGTTAGGGCTGCTGCAGTGGGAACCACTTAATCATTACACCTGTGTGAGGAGGAACCATCTGTTGTTTAGAGAAGCCTCCAGCAGCTTCAGCCAAGGGGGAACTAAGGCAGGAGTCTTGGCTCAGCCATGCTAGCACCACCCATGAGTGAGTGCTGGGTCCTCAAAGCGAGGGAGGTTTCACCTCTCCTGCACTGCAGCCATCCCAAGAGCTGCTGTTTGTGCTGGAGTTGGATGGAAAATGCCAGAGTGCTCTCAGTGCAGGGGCAGCACAGTGCTGTGTGTGGCAGGCAAGCTAACAGCTCAGGGTATAGTATAGCCCTTACTTGAGCTGCACACAGACACCACAGGGTAATCAAAGAAAGGTGCCATGTGAAGGCTCTAGGCAAACCCAACCCTGTTCTCTGTTGTAGGATTTTTCAGGGCCGTCCGTCAGGAACCTGTCAAATTTGGAAAAATCGGTGGGGAGACCCACATTAACTACGTTCGCTGGTACGAGTGCGGAACATCAATCCCTGGGAAATGGTAGATGTGAAGTGAACATGGAAAGAAGGCCTAGCACTTCCCACCCGCCTGACTGCCCAGCATGGGCTCAAAGATGGCAATGTCTGCAGTACACCTGGCACTGCAGTGTGTTTGCTGATGTGCAAGGGTTTATACGAGTCAAATGCCAATACTACATTACTTGTGTACTAGCATAGGCTGCTTACTGTATGTAGTTATCCAGTTTTACAGACCTGTTTTTAGATTTAAAAAATAAATTCCAACCAGGCTAGGGCCATGTTGTAGGATACTGTGTAGGGAAGCTGGCTCCCTATTCCTGAGGTATGGTTTATATGGTATTTTAAAAGATACAGTGTGTATATTATTTATCACAATGTTGCAATAAATGTTTAAGGCACAGTTATGGCAGAGCTGGTCATGGAATGCAGCGTACTTTAGTTCGTAAGTATTCATTGGTCTTCTACAACACAAGTGCCCTAAGCTCCCTGTCCAGATGGATCTGTCATAAATAGAGAAGACACTACAATTGTTAATGTCCTGCAACCACTAAACTTGAATCGCTGTCTCCTTACCTGTAGAGTTTATACTGGAGCACATGGATGGAGGTTGCTCTACATGCAGCTTTGCATCATCAGCTTAGTGGGTTTTCCAAAGGCTCCAGATCCAGCAGCAGAGCTGGACTGCAGTAGTTGGTTGGGCTACCTGAAAGCAGGCAGGCGCCTATGAGCAGAGAGTGACAAACATGGAACTGCCCCTCAAGGCTCCAGCTTTTCATAGGGATGTAGTTTTTGGAGGCTGAGACTTCCTGGCTCAAAAGCTAAATGTACATACAGGGGGCTTGGAAAGAGAAATGAAATGGGAAAATAATAAGCTACTGTTGTTACAGCATAATCGGGTTTATTTAAAACAAGAAAGTGTTCATTTGGGACAAAGGGGGAATACTGATAACTTAACTTTAAAACTGCCTTACACAGTTAATTAAAACCTCTCCCAAAGCTACTTGTACTGCTTGACCATTTATGAACTAAAGAGATGTAGGTTTTTTTAAAGGTGTCATTCACTACATTACTAAAGTATTGAAAAAAACATGAACAGGAACAGCCAGATATATATATAGTAGAAATAGCCATTTATAGAAAATGCCTTATAAAGTACATTGCAGGTACACTGTACTCCTAATAAAGTATTTTTTAATCAAGTGGTTTTCTTCAGTGTTTTCCATGAAAAGAAACACTAGCTCCTGTGGCAAATGCTGCTTACTTCAGCAAGCAGTTTGTTCTGGACTGGTGTGACCAGCCCCTGAGGCATTAGGGCTGAAGAGCACAAACAGCAGGAGGTGCAGCTTACAGGGAGATCCTGAAGGGAGGTAATATATTCACTCCTTAATTCCTAGGTTGCCTTTATGAGAGTTCAAGCAGTTTTCTCCAGTTTTGGTTTTTAGATTCCCTGCTTAGTTTTATGTATTCCTAGAACCCATAAGATGGAAAATACTAGCTGGGAGAATGCTTTACCCTCTGCTGTCACATGTGCCACTGAACTTGCTACAGCTCTTGATCTGTTTTTTCTTAGCTCAGAATCAAGTCACTAGAATGGCATTCTCAAATTTTTCTGGGTGGTGAAGAACCTGTGGGAAGTTGTTCATTTTTAAGAGTTCTGTTTTAAAAATATGTATTTGGCCTAAAATTTCAAGCAGTAAAGCAGTTCTCCCCCTGCTTGTGTTAAAAGCAAAACTGATAAGGGGCTTTAAGATGTGCATTGGTTCCTACTCATTTGGTACAAGGTCTACATAGCAGTTAATAACAGCAGACAGAGCAAAACCACCTACTGCTGTGTAACCTCTGCAAGAGCAGGCTCTGTAGACAACCCTTCTGGGCACCGCTGATCTTCACCTTGGTGGCTGCAGACCCACCATGCACCCAGTTACTGGTTTTGGCATTCTCAGTTCTCAAATCAAGAGCAGGCATTTAATAGATTCAGGGGTTTTATTAGTTTTCCATGTGAGCATTACAATTTATAATACATTTAGTTTTACCTCCAGAATCAATCTAATTTAGTACATCATGGTATTAGTAAAATCAAGCCTGGTAAGTGGGCTACCGTTCCTGTCCTTCACAAAAGGCAAACTAGAATGTCAATCACTTTACAGACACTTAGGAAGTGTTTCCCCAAAACCACCCAGCCCCAAATTAAATGAGGAAGCAGATATAATTTGAAGCAGGAAAGATTGGTTTGGTCGTTCCCCTACCCCAGCAGAACTGAATTAACAGCTACAGTTTTGCCTTGTTACAGTTTTGGAACCTCAGTAGAAATACCTGGAGCAGCTCAGGATGGAGTCACAGGTGCCCAGTCCAGTAACTCCTTACCGGTAGCCAGGTCCAGGCTGGGCGTAGCCCTGGGGGCCAAAGGGCGGCCGGCTGCGGGCATAGGGGTTGGGCCCACTGGGCGAGGGGCTGAAGCCGGGCCGCGGCTGGTAGGTGCCGGCAGCTGCCTGGGAGCCGGGGCCGCCGCCGCCGTAAGGGCTGGGCTGTGCGGGAGGCGCGGAGCCGTATGCCTGCGGCGGGTAACCACCCCCCGCGAACTGCGCCGCCGTCGCCGCCGCCGGCACCTGCTGCGCTGGGCTCGGGAAGGCGGCGGCGGCCGGGGCCGGAGCCGCAGCCGGGGTGGCGGGCTGGGTGTAGGCCGGAAACTGCTGGGCTTGCTGCGAGGAGGGCTGCGGCTGGCTGTAGCCTGCTGGAAAGACAAAGAGCAAAGTGGTGAGAGCGCGGCGAACCGTGGCCCTCGCTGAAAGAGCTTTTGTTTTCCACTTGTATACAGTGACAAACACAAAACAAAGCAGGAAGCACAGGGAAGGCAAACCAAGAAGCAACTTCAATTGTTCCTGCCTTGCACATAAGCACACTGCCTGCTTGTCGGGACCCTACCCTGGCAGCACAGCAACACTAAAAACAGTCACTACAAAACGATTTTCTCATGACTGACAAGAAATTAAAAATCCAACAAATAGTATTTTACCATCACATCACATGAAAAATAAAAGTCATCATTAGCAAATGAGGCAAAATGCAACCCCAAATAAAAACTCAGAACTACTCTGTCATGAAAATACTACTAGGATGTAAATTTAAGTCATGCCTTTGATCAAATCATATGTGTTTTCAGTTCTTTAGAGCTCAATAGGAGAAAGCTGTGCAGAACAGAATACTTCAGCACAGAACTTCCATTTAAACATGTCCATCAAGTCCCAAACTTGATTTTTATGTATAAAAGCAGCTTCTCGGACGAAATTTCCCTTACTGAAAGCTTCAAAATGACACAGCTCCTTTTATGAAGAAACAGCTACTTTTATCCACCATGAAACACACCTGCAGCTACTTGCAATGAAACCTCTCCAGTGACTGGAATCCTGTCAGCATTAAACACCAGACACACGCATTATTAAGAGTGCACAGCCCTAAACGGAAAGAGTAAGAATTGAACAATGCACTGGAGTAAATGAACTCACCTTGCAACCCAGATCAACGTTTACTCATGAGACAAACCTCTGAAGGGTCTGGTTTTACTACCATGAGTAAATTGCCACTTTGTTCCTGGCAGATGTACAAGAGTGGGAATAGATCCCATTCTCAGGGGACAGGGGTTTCAAAGGAGACAATACTCATGGGAACAACAGCAAAACAAACAAGAAACCCTTTGAGGCAAGATCTTCAAAGGCTGCTGTGGCTAGGTCCTCCAAAGGAAAAAGACTGTTTCTGAAAGTTCAGGTTAATTGTGAACTATGTTATGAGAAGCAGAGGCAGTGAGATCAGTTGTGGTGGTGTTTCATTCTTAGATGAGGATGATGTAGATTAGAATGCAGAATCTCACCCTGCACTACAGCTTTCATAGGAACTTCTCCAGTAAAAGAACAGATTAGGTGATGGTAGGATACAACTTAAAAACCCGATGGAAACTACCCCATCAGTTTTTAAGCCTAAAGAATGTCAGACAGACCATTCTACTTCCAACAGGCTTGTTACTTCTTAATTACACTTCACAAAGTCTGTCACTGTCTTCTAATTATACATGGGGGGTAGGGGGTGAGAAATCTGCAGGGAACAAGGTACCATTTAGAGACCCAAATTAATCAGCTCTCACACAGTGCACAGGAACAAGGGTAGGGGGCTAAACCTTCAGTTCCAAGTTTTCTAGAGTTCTTCCATCCAAAAAAAGTGAATGTTTCTTTATGAAGAAATGGAATTTCTTCATAAATAAATTCAAAAATTTCATATTTGACTGTACATAAACCACCAGTGTACCAGAAGTTTTTAGTACTGCTGCTAAAAGTCTACTGGCACCTTTACCTGAGGCATGCATCAGCAAAATCAACAACTAAAAGGCCTATCACCTGAAAGTTTCTCAGAAATTTACAGTACTTATAATAGCTAAGGAGTTAATGATAGCTGTTCACCCCACCAGATTTTGTACATGAAGATTATTCTAGATGCAAGAAATAAGCGCCATCTTCATATACCTATGGTATTTAAGTTACGAAATTGGAATCTTTCTTCTCAGAATCCCAAGACTGCAGAAGTTAATCCTGACAACGGCTCATACTTCAGGTGATTAATTTTGCCTACCTTTCTAACAACACATTCTGCTGATTAATAATGAAGTCTGCTTTGGGTCACAACCAAGTAGGATCAAGACACCACAACTTCAAATATGTATTAAAAATATAGACAGCTACAGTGTTCTCTTCCAGTGATTTCTGAATTGTGCCAGATCCCATCAAAACCATGGGTACTGTGGCTGTTCAGCACCCTGACCTGCTCCACAGGCTCAGGAACTGAGCAAGCTGCTTACCTGGGTACTGCATACCATACTGCTGCTGAGGCTGAGCCTGCGGCTGCTGAGCAGGGTAACCAGGTTGTTGGTACTGCTGATACATCTGACCTATGGATTAAAAACGTATTTAGTTGAAGGCCAGCACCCTAGCTATGTTATAAACACACAATGAGCAACATCCTAACAACTCAAAATCACAGAAAGGAACCCTCTTACAACATGTAAATATGTCTTTTCAATAAACCTGAACATGGTGGGTGAAGTTTGAATATATGTGTTCCACCTGAATGTCAGCCGTAGCAGTTACCAACTGAAATGTCTACCGATTTTAGTTTCTAAATCATGCTGCTCTAAAGATTAAATGCTGCTTGTCTATCTCCAGCTGAATAAATAGTTCTAATTCAGCACATAAGACTATTTCACATGTTCAGAAGATGCCAGAAGACATGCATCTTAATCAGTGCTACTCTGGTCAGTAAGAGAGGAGGAATCTTTGAGCATCTTGATAACTGCACCAGAACTTGCATGGTAAATTAAAGTACTTCAAAAGTTTAACATGTCCTCAGATTGTCTGTTTATATTAGGTTTTTAAGACCATTTCTGCATCCGAGCACTAAAAACAGAGTGGTACATTATTTATTCTGACCACATCTTCCAGACAAGTTACTGGTCTCTTAGTATCTGACTTGCTGAGAGCCAGGGCATACACCCTAAAGCAGAAATAAGATCATTCTTAAGCTTGGGTATTCCAATTCAGTGTGAAGTTTTCCTAAACTCACTGTTCCAAATTTCTTGGCAAGAAGGGGCAGAATACTGTTCAGACTTCACCTATAGGCCTTGTTCAGGCTTTATGCTTCTGCCTTTTTTCAATTTAGTTAATTGTCACAGTCACAGAACAAAACCAATTACTTGCCACAACTAAAGCTTTGCTGAGCTGGAGCTGACATGGAAACTTCACTGTTACTCTAGCAATTTCAAGTGTTATTTTACTGCTATTCATTCTGGAAAAAGCAGCATGGGTATAAATACACTGTAAAGGCTATCTTCTAAACTGCACCAAGACAAATGCAACTCAGCTCTGCTCCAGGTCCTCCCAGACCCTGTGCACACTGCTTTAAAAGAACTCTGTATTTTTTTATCTGTGTTACTTGCAGCTTGAAAGCAACGGTATCTTACATTCACACTAAAGTGATCAAAATACTATTTGGAATGCAGCTATTGTGTGATGAAGAGAGTGCTAAACACAAGGCTTGAAAGAATTTAAGCCTGTTAGCTTGATAATTAAAAATGAGACACTCACAAACCATGTTCTCTGTTGCATAAACTCAGCTGTGAAGAGAATGTTCTGGGAGAAGCAGCAAGAGACTGCCTGTCTCAGGTTACCTACAGGCTAAGGCAATGACCACACCGGCACCTGCTGGACGCTCTGAGTAAAGCGCTGTGAAAGACAGCCCTGTAACTCCCTGTCACAGCAGGGAGGTTTTCCAAAGCTGGGAAGGCTGCCTGTCTTCACCAGGGTAGAAGCTTTAGTGAGGACCAGAGAAGTGTTCCAGTGTCGTTGTTACAGCCCTGAAGGCAGTCAGGGATCAAGTTGGTCCTTAAACACACAATTTTCCTTCTCACTGGAGTTCTCCTCTGAAGCCAAGATGAGCTACTATCAGTGCCTGGTTTTGTACTTAAGCAGCACTTACTGCAGTCAAGGATCTGCCAGCATTTACCATTGTTCCTGTGCACTGAAACAGCCATTTTAGCCTGATTCAGGAAAAAAGACAAGTAGGTGTATTCACACAATATTCTCTTCCCTAGAATATCATGAAGTTCTTACAAGAAAAATTTCGCATCCATTTCAGCAAAGACTAAAAAAGCAGTCACATCTGTACAGAACTGGTTCTGTTCAGTGAGTGGATTTAATGTACAAAAGCACAGGCATGCCAAATGAGACAGCACTATGCTGGAATGTATTTTTCAGTACCATCTACTTGCAAAAATGACACTGGAAAGGACCTTAAGATCATCTAGTTCCAACCCCCCTGACATAAGCAGGGACACCTCACACTAAAACCATGTCACCCAAGGCTCTGTCCAACCTGGCCTTGAACACCGCCAGGGATTGAGCACTCACAACTTCCTTGGGCAACCCATTCCAGTGCCTCACCACCCTTACAGCAAAGAACTTCTTCCTTATATCCAATCTAAACCTCCCCTGCTTAAGTTTTAACTCGTTACCCCTTGTCCTGTCACTACAGTCCCTCCCCAGCATCTCTATAGGCCCCCTTCAGATACTGGAAAGCTGCTATAAGGTCTCCACGCAGTCTTCTCNCTAAACCTCCTTAAGTTTTAACTCGTTACCCCTTGTCCTGTCACTACAGTCCCTCCCCAGCATCTCTATAGGCCCCCTTCAGATACTGGAAAGCTGCTATAAGGTCTCCACGCAGTCTTCTCTTCTCCAGCCTAAACAGTACCAACTTTCTCAGC